>CM056381.1:10062054-10267221 GCA_029718625.1 Synaphobranchus kaupii | reverse complement strand
TCAACAACATTTCACGATTAGCCCCAACTGCTTCTGTAAGCTGTTCTGAAAGCTTATCGCCTCGATCTGCATTCTTGAAAAACAAAGACCGCGTTGGGGTAGCCGTAGCACCCGTGCTTGTGTCCTCTCACGTGTCGGGGAGGCGAGGGGGCGGGGGGGGGGCGCTCAAATCCTTACGCTCGGCGCAGAGGGCCAAAACCTTTACGCCTCATTATCTGTGGAGAAACATTCTGCCATTACAATCGTAACAAGCTGAGGAGAGCCGACTCTGTTTTTGGGGGTGGGTTTGTTTACACTCATCCACGGCACCCTGACTTATCTCCCCGCCGTGTGCGAGTCTTCGCGTTCCGTGCTCGAGGAAGATACCGCCCTCACGTTTTTTTTTGTTTTTTTGTTGGGGCCTTTGATTAGAAGAGCCAGAATGCTTGTTTGTTCACCGTAGATCACTGGGCCTTTGAGAGAGAGCAAAACGTGTCGATGTGTGTCTGCTTAAAGAGGGTGCGTGTTCACGTGCTTAAAAACAAGAGTCTCAATAAACAACAAAATAACCATAAAACGGTGCGCTTTGGTCTTCCGGTTCTGTCCGCCAGCACAGTGTTTCGCCAGGCTTGATTCTTTTAAAAACAGAGGTCAGAGTTCGTGAAAAAACAAAATGACTTGCAGCATAGTATGGCGCCCTTACATGTCGTTTTGGGGGAAGGTCATCAAATGTGTCAGGAAAGGCTAACGTTGCTTTGAAGTGAAAATGTACTAACGGAGGACGAGGTGTCGGACAAATTACCCATTTTCCATAGCAGGTCCAAATCTCACCCCTGAACTAGTATAGGTGCAATGTTAGTTGTGTGTTTTGGTGACTTGAGTATTCTTGTCGATGCATTTGCCAAACATTTTTTCATTCTGTGGTTCTCAGTCAGTGGTTCCAACTTCTGTTGTTTACCGTAATTTTCATACGGCTGGATTGATCTTCCAGGAAAAAAAAAAAAAGTTCTTAATATAAAGGTTTTTACTGCTGTTATGGCAGCTGCAAGGTAATAATATTATTTTCTTCTTAAATAAATTGTGGGAAGTGGCTTCAACCTCAACAGACTGCCCTAAAAATAACTGCTTACTCTGGTAAAATAACTGCTTACTTACCATCTTCCAATCTGTTTCACAACCTCAAAAAGAGATTTTCCAACTATCAGTACTAGTTCCAGTAATAGTGTTAAATATAATAGTTGATATTAGAGGGTAGATTATCTACTATAATTGCTACTCATGGAGATTATGGAATTCTTTACAGTATTAGTAGTAATTGTACTAATTCTAATTACTACTAGTGTGAAGATTTACACTTGAATTACTACTAGCAGAGATAATAGTACTTTTCTTTACAATATTAGCAGCAATAGTAATAATTCTAATAATTACTAACTAGTGTGCAGATTTACAACTTGAATTACTACTAGTAGAGATAATACTTTTCTTTACAATATTAGTAGCAATAGTACTAATTATAATAATTACTACTAGTATGTAGATTTATAACTTAGAGTAGTATAGTTTTATTTGTCATGATGAAGACCACATTTTATTGAACAGATACAGAAACATTTTCCTGTTAAATGTGTCAGGTGTGCTCAAACCACAAAGCCCCTGTTGTGTGAGTGTGTGTGTGTGTGTGTGTGTGTGTGTGAGAGAGAGGGAGAGAGAGAGAGAGAGGGAGTGTGGTGTGTGTGTGTGTGTGTGTGTGTGTGTGTGTGTGTGTGTGTGTGTGTGTGTGTGTGAGAGAGAGGGAGAGAGAGAGAGAGAGGGAGTGTGTATGTGTGTGTGTGAGAGAGAGAGAGAGAGAGAGAGAGAGAGAGAGAGGGAGAGAGAGAGAGAGTGTATGTGTGTGCGATGTGTTGTGTGTGTGTTTGTGAGAGAGAGAGAGAGACGAGAGAGAGAGAGAGGGAGTGTGTATGTGTGAGTGAGAGAGTGTGTATGCGTGTGTGTGTGTGTGTGTGTGTGTGTGAGAGAGAGACAGAGTGTGTGTGAGAGTGTGTATGCATGTACGTGTGTGTGTGTGTGTGTGTGTGTGTGTGTGTGTGTGTGTGTGTGTGTGTGTGTGTGTGTGTGACAGAGTGTGTGTGAGACTGTGTGTGTCTAGCCTATCCCCTGCTCTCACGACACGTCTGGAACCTCCAGCCTGCTAGGTACCTGTCAGTGGCAGGCCGGTAGCAGCTGTGGCCGTGGATATCTCCAACCACAAGAGCACAGAAATGAGGAAATCGGGCTATATTAATCTATACACACTCTGTGTGTTTGAACAAAGCCACTTCTGCAACATCCGCCTATTAATTTATTGTGACAGGTCCAGCAAACTGAATTTCTGAGCCAATCCACTTGCGACAGAGGAAATTATTTTTTTTTAAATAAAATAAAATTCAGTCAGAAATGGTGACCTGTATTGTGCGGAAGGGACTTATGCTACAAACATATGTTGAAGTCTCTCACATGGGTCGCTATGATATTGATTCTCTTCTCGGAACAATGAACAAGCAATTTCAACTGTAAAAGAAAAATCTTGTTGGCTGGAACAACTCACTTTGTGTTTTGCTATTGAGTGAGTTGTTCCACCGTCGATTGTCAGCGCATTAAATTAGCTTCTTTTCATTTCCCATCACTCATTTTGTGTACAATCTGGTAATTTCCAAGACAAACAGCTACACCTGTAGTCGTGGGTGAGAGTTGTGTTCTGTTACGGAATGCGGGCAGTATGATTGGAACTTCACATAACTCTGAATATGACATCACAATGCAACCTTGTTCCAACAGTCTTGATATTTTTGCTGTGTGGCTGAAATAGGTTGTTCAGCAGTAAATGAGTCATTCTTACAAAGCTCATTTCAATGAGTAGGCCTGATCTTTCTTGATCAAATTCACGAGAGAGGCGTTCACTTCTGGTACACTTTGTAATGGCTGTCAGCGATTCTTATTACAGTGAAGATTAATCTGATTTTAGTCTTGAAAAATGCAACTGCATCTCTCAAAACACACACACACACACACACACACACACACCACAAACAAAAAATAACCCAGAGATAGTGTTTTTTGTCAGCAGTGTTCCGACGTGCCATTCCTGCCACTAAAGACCGTCACATTTTACCGCACCTGGACTGAGCAGCCCCAAAACGAACCTTACAGCACGAGCCTGTTTGAATCTGTCAGAAGAGAGATGACGAGCTAAAGAGGCTGCAGTCTCGGAGGGTGTGCTGGATTTTTGACGCTTTTATCCGTCCCTTCCAGGAACTACGCGCTCCCCGGCCACCAAGCTCAAGTGTAAATTTGAGGCTTTTGCACCTATTTCTGTCTCTAAGGCAAAGCTGTTTTCACCTCTCAATCGCCACACCAGTAGTACTGGAACTGCTCAGAATAACAGACAGTAATAGTACAGTAGTAGTATAATCATATGAGGAGCAGTAGTAGAGATAAGATATCACAGTAATAGTAGTAGACTGGGAACAGTACATATTACACTTGTGCAGCAGGGGTGTCTGGTCTTATCCGAAAAGGGTCGGTGTGGCTGCAGGGTTTTGTTTTAGCCCGGCACTAAGACACATGATTACATTTATCACGGTCGTGATTGAAGACCATGGTTATTTAACGAGTTGAATCAGGTGTCATAACGTTGGGCTAAAATTAAAACCTGCACCCACAGCGGTACAGTGGAGGCGCATTTTTGTTCATTTTTAGAGCAGTGCAGGGGATGTCCAGTCCCATCCTTATTGGAGCACCTCTGCACTACTCCACAATGTACCCTGAAAGGTAGAATAATGTTATTTGGGTACTAATAAATATCCATTTACAAGCAAAAAGAAAAAAGGAACAAATTAATTATTAAACCCATGGCTAGGGGTACAGTTTTAGGGTACCACCCCAGTGACAAGAGTTGTACCTCTTTAGGCACTTTTTGTACCTTTTTTCTGAGAGTGTGTAGTGTAATAGTATTAGTATTAGTTGTAGGTAGTCATAGTCACAGTAGACTAGGCTAGTAAAGTATTACTTGTAGGTAGTCATAGTGAAAAAAGAACATCACAGTAAGAGTAGTCATGGTGATTATTTTATTATTAGTATTAATATTACTACAGCAATAGTGTTGGTAATAATAGCAGTAGTAGGTTTTGTGTGTAACTAATAAATGGATAATTCCCTGTAAAATGATACAGAAACACTTATTTGCGATTGACTGTAAATAATGAAAAGTATCAAACTTGTAGTTAACTGGGGCTCTTAGGAGTAAAGGGTCTATAAAGGGATTCATAAAGGGGGTACCACCAACACGTTTTGGCACAACGCAGATGTTGGTGGAAACCAGATTTTGTTTTTTCTTCAATAGCAAAGGAAAACAAACAAGCGAAAACCCACATTTACATTTAGGAATTTAGATTAACACTCTTTTACCTTTATGCATTAGATAAATATGCTTTTATCCACAGTGACTTGCATAAGTGCAGACTTGGGCAACAAAGCACTGGCGCCAAGTCATTCGGGTTAGAACCGAGACTAGCTCTTAATACTAAACTTTCTTAGACGTAGTACATACACAAGCTTACAAATTAAAGCTAAGCGCCACAGTAGACACAAGAGGGAGGCTTGGAACATTGGGCCTCATTCACCAACCATTCTACAAACTACCATTCTTTAAACTTTCTTTAAAACGATTTCTTGAACATTCTGGCATTCGCCAAAGTTTTCTTCATTGGGGATTTTTTCTTGGGTAGAACAGAAGCTCAGAACGCAAGCATCAGTTAGTCCCGAAATGTTTATAAAAACATTTTAAAGAAAGTCTTAAGAACAAATGTGTTCGTAGTGTGACTGGTGAATGAGGCCCTTGTGTTTCAAGTAGTGAATGGCGTTGAGCATTTCGTTATGGTTTTCAGTGTAGTAGTTTTTTTTTAACTGTCATATACATTAAAAAGTGTATTACATTAAAAAATTCAATGCAATGAAACGCTTGTGCTTTGGCTACCTCCTGAGTAACATATACGTAACATGACAAATAAATGTAGCCTAGATGGGGACAATAAAGCCAGTGATGTGTGCTCTAAAGAAGCTTTTTTTGTGCTGCCCTAGGTGTATGTGGCCCAACTTCTCTGAACCTTTCTGAGCGGAGAATGTCACGATGTGGTTAAATCCGTTATCGATAATTGTGTGTGGAAAATGAAACAAAATGGAGGCCGGAGAGACCAGATAGTCTCTTTTGGGCACGTACTGTGTGCGGCACGCAGATCTGTGCTTGTTTTTTAAAGGTTGGAAAAGGCTTTCTGGTCTCGGAACAAAGCCCTGCGCAGGAGAGGCGCACCTGTGACCTACTGTTTTTGTTGTTGCTATGTGAGGGCATCCCCTCCCTGCTTACACCACCACACATACACACACACATACACACACAGGCACAGAAACACACACACACATACACACACACAGGCACAGAAACAACACACACACATACACACACACACACACACACACACACACACACACACACAGGCACAGAAACACACACATACCACACACACACACACACACACAGGCACAGAAACACACACACACATACACACACACAGGCACAGAAACACACACACACATACACACACACACACACACACACACACACACACACACACACAGGCACAGAAACACACACATACACACACACACACACACACACACACACACACACACACACACAGGCACAGAAACACACACACACATACACACACACACACACAAGCAAACATGCACACACACACACACACAGGCACAGAAACACACACACACACACACACACACACACACACACAGGCACAGAAACACACACACACACACACACACACACACACACAGGCACAGAAACACACACACACACACATACACACACACACACACACACACACACACACACAGGCACAGAAACACACACACACACACACATACACACACACACACACACACACACAAGCAAACATGCACACACACACACAGGCACAGAAACACACACACACACACACATACACAAGCAAACATGCACACACACACACACACACACACACACACACACACACACACACACACACACTCTCTCTCCACCAGCTGTTTCATCCAGTCAGTGCCTGCAGGTGCGGTTGCCGTGGGGCCTGGGGATTGACACTGTCCCCGTTCTGAAAGTCTGCTTTGGCTTCTTGATTTCCACTCACACACACACACACACACACCACACCCGCACAACCAGTCTGACACACACATACACACACGCACCTGCACAACCAGTCTGACATCCAGTTTTTGGTATATACACACACACACACACACACACACAAAAGCAGATGATCACAGAGATGCAAGCTCGTGGAATTATGAAAGTCTGCTTCAGTTTCTTGGTTTCCCCACATGCATACAAACACTCATACATTCAATCTGACTTTCACACGCGCACACACACACCCTCGCACACACGCGCACACACACCACCCTCGCACGCATGCACCCACACACACACGCAGTAAGCACACACAAGAACACACACCCTCGCACACATGCACCCACACACACACACAGTAAACACACACAAGAACACACACGCACCGCACACACACACACACACAGTAAACACACACAAGAAGACACACACACACACACACACACAAGAACGCACGCACACACACACAAACACACACCACACACACACACACACACAGTAAGGACACACAAGAACACACAACATGCACACACAAGAACATGCACACACACACACACACACGCACTCACACATACACATATAAGCACACACAAGAACACACACACACACACGCGTACACACACACACACCACACACAGTAAGGAACACAAGAACACACACACACAAACACACTCACGCACGCACTTACACACACACACACACACACACACACACACATCTCCTGGGTTTAGGAGACAGCTCAAGACAGCGTGAAGCGCCATGCATGAGTGACAGATGATGGAACCAAGCCAGCATCGGAACATCAACAACTAAAGCACCCCCCCCTGAATCCCCTGAACCCACCACGCCCCCCCCCCGACCCCACCTCCAAGTCAATATCTGCTTTAGCCCACAGCATATATCTCTACTGCAAGCATTGAAAATAATATGTAAATTAAAGGTAAAACAGACCAAATAGAATTCCCCCCCCCCCCCCCCCCCCCCCCCACACACACACACATTTTAGGGTTTCATGAGATGTGAATACAATGCTGTGCCCATGGGTACACACAGTGTAGCCTGAATTCCTCAGGATTGAGCTGTGCAGAATAATAACAGAGAGAGTCTTCGAGAGTGGACAAAAGCCTCCCTTTGAAAGCCTCCCTCACTGAACGCCTGTTCCCCATGTCCAGACAAACAAGGTCATCTCCTCTATCCTTGTTCTTACACAGCAAAATGTAAGAACATTTCAATCCATTTGGGTTTTTTTTAAATGAGGCCAAGAGGAATCAAGTGTAGGTTTACCTCTGAAATGTACTCTGTCCGAGTGGATTTAACACTGAACATTTTACAGTGTAGAGTAGATGTCTTGGGTCAGGAAGAACCCAACTCTGGTCCTGGAGAACCACAGACTCTGCTGGTTTGGTTTATGTTGTTTCTCAGTACTTAACGGAGCAGTAAAAGCAGTTGAGTTGACGGGCCTCACCCTGGTTTTCTTGGTTCTGGTTTGGGTTTGAGCCATGGCTTTCCAGTATCAGGGTTAGGGGCAGCTGATCATTGGATTTTACCTCAAGTTCTTTTACAGCCACGCCATTCCACCGCCACGTTTGAGCCGGAATGGGACGCCCTTGACCGAACCGGCGGTTCTGATGACATCCCACACAGGCATGAAAAATGGCAACTGGGAGCCGAGAGCCCGGGGACAGGTGGCAGTTGGGGATGTGAGAATAAGGACTTTTTAAATATAGACCGCCAGGCTTTTCTGCCACGTCTCCTCGAAGGAAGTGCTCTCCCTCAAGAGACTACGTCGGACCTCATATTTGTGAGAGTGTCGAAGTTTCATGTCTTCTGGCACTCTGGGGACAGCCTAATGAAAGCATCCCCCCAACCCCAAGCAAGGAAGTCATAAAGGGTCTGTTCTCCATGGCTTCCACTGTGATTACGTTGTACATTTCTGGCTTTTTGGCCAGACACTCACACACATACCCCGTGTGACTTAATCAACTTTCATTCTTTTACCCGCAATCCATTTATTCAGCTGGATACTTTTAATGAAGCGACTCACGGTTAAGTACCTTTGCTCAAAGGGAATCAAACCTGCGACTTCACAGTTACAACCCCTTCGCTTACAATGCTGCCCTTATATGTGACGCCCTGTGTTCTCGATTGCGCTTCTGTCTGTCTTTTTAAATAAAGTTTTAATTGCATTTCCACCTTTTCTTACCTATGCAGGACAGACAATGAGCATGAGTCAATGACACGCATTCCACAGTATAGATGATTTATAAAGCCACTATCGCTCTTTGTTATTATTACAGTATTCGTTCCAGCCTTCTTGTAATGCTAACAAATACTGTAGATCTTCGGGGCTCTGCATGATACACATAATCTGGATTATCTTCACTGTGGGTGGGTCACAACTATTTACAATTGTAATTTCTGGTCAATAGTTTTCTCTCGGGACTAGAAGACTTTTCCATGGGCTGTGCTACTAGTTGTTATTAACTTGTTATTACAAAAGAGGATAGCTATTCCACCGCACATCCTCCATTTTGACTCTAACCCTAACCCTAACCCAGCCCCACCATGTCCACTGCATCATCCGCACGTCCGTTTGTACGGACTCCTGAAGCAGTGGGGAAAAGAAGGGCCTACCTCCTGACAAAGGGGAAAACGGTTGGGAAAATTTGCATTTTTTTTATGGTGCTGGCTGATATGGCCTTTGGTGAAATGCTTTGTGGTTCATGTCCTCAGGCTTCGTGTCCACCCCCCTCACACACGCACACACACACACCCCCTCCCGCTACGTTTAAAGTAAGATTGATGTGCGGCCAAAAACTGACACGTTTCACCTTCTCCCTCGTTCGCAGGAGTAACCGTTCATCAGTGCACATCAGTGGGGAACTAATTTCTTTGAGCTGATTTTTGAAACCTGCACATGCTTTTCATGCTAAAGGGTGGTAAAGGCCTGGAGTTGTAAACACTTGGATCTACCCCGTTTAGAAAGTTCTGTGGTTTAAAACCTACTGAGTACAGGGTGTGTTCATTCACAAGACTGTGGAATATGCTCGTTCATTTTTACTCAGACATCACCTTGAGCACCTTCCAAAGCTGGAATGCTCGTCGACCGGAGAGAATACAATACAACTTAAACGTAATTTCAAAACACACTTTTTATTTACAAGGCAGTAACCCAAAGTTTGTATAAAAAGATAAGCACTGGAAGCTAGTATAAAAAAGGCAGCACAAATAATACATTTTTTCGGCTAAGTGTTTGTCACATGTTTGCTACAAAAGTTGTAAAAAGCAGATTATAAAATTATATTAAAAAATTATTTAAAAAATTATAAAAAAACTGAGTATCAAAAAAAACTTTTATCCCTGGAACTACTGAAACTGTGGTCCCCTCAAAACCAGTGTTTATGAAAATATTTTCAGAGAAACAAATTCTCCAATTCTAGTGCAGACGTTTTTCTTTTGTAAATTTTTAGTAAAGCTCTTTTTGACGTAAACCTAATTTATTTGCTAAACTTAGCAGCAACTTATCCTGGTTCTTTTGGCATTTGTTAAACACAAAGGAAAACAAAGGACATTTGTTCAAACAAAAAAAAAAATGTTTCTGTACAGTATCATTAAAGAGCAAGCTCATACAAATAACAAAACCAAAAACAAAATGCATAGACACACTATTATGGTTTAAAACCAGGAATTTAAAATACAATACAGAGATTATACATATAGATATATATTTTTAAATAGTTCCCATTATTAAATTTGGTCTGTAATAATGCTTGGGGAAAATACTCTCAGCGTTTACATACTGTTACATGGTGTTTGGTTTCTGTCAATATTAGTGCATGACAGGCAAAAATAAAACAATACTGGAGTGAAACACTGCTCGTTTTGCCAATAGATAAACAGTTTTGTGGAAAATAATAAATTATTCAGGTTGTTCTTTATATTAATATCCATAAAAATACATTTAACAGTTATTATTATTTAAAAAAAAAAGGTTTACCTAGGGAATTTAGGTATGTTTTTTTCCATTGAAAATAAAGAATAAACAAAAAAAGAGAAATCTTTGGTTGGTTGAAATCCAACAAGTGTAAGCACAGGATTAAAATGCTTATGTGCCTCTCCCAACTGTTGTACCACAACAAATAGTTTCTCTGCTGCATCTTCTGAAATACACAGCAGAGGGAAGGTTGATGTTTTAAAATCAACATGAAGTGTTTTTGTGTTCAGTTTCCGCAATTGCTTTGGGTTTTTTTTTTTTCTCCTTTTTTTCCGTAAGGGTTTCAAATCAAGTCCTTCTTACATGACTAGAGTCCTGGTAGAGAAAGTGTTCATGTATTTACGAGCCGGCTCCGAAGTCAGCATTTGATCGTCACTCTTCCCACAAGCCACTGCTTCCCATGCGGACAGCTGCTTCATTACAAACACAGGGAGAAAGAGAGTGAGAAACAGAGCAAGAGAGAGAAAGAGAGAGAGAGAGAGAGAGAGAGAGAGAGAGAGAGAGAGAGAGAGAGAGAGAGAGAGAGAGAGAGAGAGATAACATCGCATGGTCAACTTTGCATAAATGATTGTCCAGTACTTCATGAATCATTTCTGTCCTGAGGCTGTCTCATTAGAACACCAACGGTACAGGTTATGTAAATAGATTTTTTTTATTTGTTGGAATAGCAATAACACTAGGTAATACTCCTGTGAGTGAAGCTAACGTCTTTGTGTGACCCAAGAAACTAGGAAGATCACCTTTGCTGGTTTGAAGACAGCCAGACACTTTTGAAGAGAATGCTACATCAAAAACACTTTGCATACAGTAACCAACTCTCCATCCACTGGAGTACAGCCTGGTGCTGCTGTTGTTGCTAACGTTATTGTTGGCATAACTAACGCTGTTCATTTCTCCTCATTGAAACCTTTTGACTAGCCAGAGCGCAGGTGCATTACCTGTAGTGGACTCCCGAGGGCTTTGCGTGGGAGGTGATACGCTTTAACCAGATTGTCTCCGTCCTTTTCCGACCCCGCCATCATCAAACCTGAGCTCGTCAGAAGATCCTGCAGAAAGCGAAAACAGCTCCCTGTTAATATTAACCCCTCTTAGAGGACTTTCTTTGCCAATAAAATAGGCAGAAAGACATGCAGACAGACATATAAATCGATAAATGAATTGACATAGAAACACATTAGAAATTGTGATTGTAACCCATAGACAAACAGTCAGAGACAGACAGACAGATAGAATTCATGGAATTTCATGAGGGGGGAAGCAGCATATAGGGCTCCACATTTCTTAGTAGGGCACTATTGTTGGGAGCCATTCTAAAACTCTTATTATGACATCATGACCCAGAGAGATAGGTTAAAGGTCACGCACCGGCACATCCTCCACAGAGCCTGTCGGAGGGAAGAGCTGGGCGTGAAGGTCTCCTTCATCCCACTGCAGACAGTGTCGCCTCTCGCACGGCGACCCCACCTGCAGGCACAACGAAAGCTGGTCAACCCTCCGGAAAACGGGCCAATCAGGGGGCTTGGCGGTTTGCCTCGTCAGACTCTAGGCTACGGGTCTCAAACTCCAGTCCTGGAGGGCCGCAGTTTCTGCTGGTTTTTTGTGATCTTCCTTTCAACCAGCAGCCTATTTAGGCCTCGGAAACTAGGTGCACAGACACCTTTAGCCAATCAATGACTTAAGTTAAGTTACTTAAGTAACTTAAGTAACTTAAGCATTTAAGTTCAAGAACAGATTAAAAAAGACTCCACGCCGCGGCCCTCCAAGATTGGAGTTTGAGATCCCTGCTCTGGGGTTTGTAGGAAAGTACCTCCTGTTTGATCTTCTTCAGGGCGGGCTGGACGTCTGGCTGAATCCCAACGGAGATCTCGGACTCCAGGGGCTCCTGCTTAATCACCTCAGCCAGGTTCGGCTCCAGATGGGAACTTTGAGACTGGAAAAGACCGAAAATTTCCAGTGAGTTGCAGCCAGGAAATAAAAAGAACAACAACAACGACTAAAAAAAAAGAAAGAAGAGAAATCCAGGTGGAGAAATTGAATACGTTGCCATCCGATCCCACAATCACTCAACGTCAAATGGGAAGCAGGTGTACCGTTGTCTGAGCGACAGAGGTAACACTTTTTTCTTTCCAAAAAGCATATCGTTGACCGTTGCTGGAACGTAAGTGGTTGCGGTCCGCTCACCAGCATTTTTAAGGAGTTGAAGTTGATGTCGTGGTGCGCCAGTGCGGTCTTGAAAGGGGTGGGGGTCCGAGGAAACGTCTCCATAATTGACCGTCGGATGTTTGGAGTCCTGAAACTGAAATGGAACAGAACCGTGAAATCAGCAATCAACAACGATCAATAACGATCAATAACGATCAATAACGATCAATAACGATCAATTAGCAGTTTTCAAAAAAGGTTATCAGGCCCCTCCCTTGGGACACTTACATATCGTTCTCTTTCTGCGGTTTGAGACCGTGGTCCCGGTGTAAGGGGGAGATCAAGGATTTTTGGGCGCAGACCGGAGTAGAAGACAGCGGGACATTGTCCATGTCTGAACGGTCCTGAGTTCCTGACGTGTTGAAAAACTGTGAAAGAAACTGAATTGTCAATGAACTGAATAAAATACATTGTTGCGCAAAAGAACCAGTCAAAATATAAAGGAATAATTTAATGGCTGAATTTAATGAATGGAGTAAATTAATTGATCACGAACACAAGCTGAGTTTACAGGAAACACATACATATATCAAGAGTTACGTTGACAGCTGTTCTGGTGTTGTGGATCTGTAAAAATGTATTATTTATGATCCAATGCTCCAGATAAATCTTTTTACAATTATAGCCTATTATATAATTACTGTCACACACCACATAATGCACATCAAACAGAATGACATCACTGCCAGCCAAAACTAGAGAATGTGGGAACAGGTCTGACAATTTTTGTTCCAAAAAACGTACACCCTTGTTTTACACAATTCCCCTCAGGAAAAGACGCTGCATATTTAAACAGCTTCAGAACAGCGTTTGTCTCATAGAAACTCAACTTGTGCATTTGTATATTGAGATTTGAAAAAATAAAAAATAAACGAAACAAAAAAAAGACTAAGCAACGATCTACGTGATTCAATCAAAGTGGGGAATGGGGAACACACAGGTAATGAAGGATAGAGGTTAAGGCCGCCTCCTAAGGACGGACGGAACAAATAGAGAGGGACAGAGAATCAACAAGTGTCCTGGATGAGAGAGAAATCAAGCCAGGCCGAAAGCGATTAGTCATTTTCCTCCTGGATGGTGATTAGTTTCTCTATTTATTTGTTTGTAGCCTATTGTCAGCTGTTGCTGGAAGCTTAGCTACCTGCGACGGTGAGAAGGGGAGGAGGTTTTTGATTGGGGAACACTTTGGGGTAGAGCAGACGAAGCCGGCCAATGAGAAGAGGCCATTGTCACCACGGGGAGGGTGGCAGTTGCTCCCTGGGCCAATGGGTGAGGAGAAGAACTTTGAGCCCTGACCAATGGCGTGTTTGCTTAAGCTCCTATTGGCTGGCCTGGAGGCCCTGTGCACGCCGCCGCTCTCTCTGGGCTCGAGCGCCGCCCCTTTTGTGGGCGGGGTTTCACGGGTCGCCTCGCGGAGCTCGATGTTGCTCACCTCGACCTCGACCCAGGAGGCGGAGTCCTGGGGGAGGCACAAAGCGTTCAGGCCCAGTTTGGGGGTGGGGGGGGGGGTGTAGGGTGTGCCGTATCCACAAACACACGAGACTCCAGGCTGGTCCCCTCCCCCAGGGGGTTTTATCGTGCGTTTTATATGCGTTCGATTTCGGTTCGATTTCACTATGACAGCATAGTGACTTTTCTCATTAGTCGTTACACCAAAATCTTTAAAAAAAATAAAATAAAATATATATATATATATATATATATATATATAAATGGATGTCTACAATCCACATCTCTATCCACATCATCTCAAAGCCCCCCCACCCCCCCCACGCCCCCCCAGAAATGGGGTCATTAAGGCGTTTACTCATGAGTGGCGTTCGGGACTGCTTACCGAATCCATGACGCAGTCCATGTACTCGGGCAGGGCCGAGAGGGTCCCGCAGCGACCCGAGGACGAGCTCTCCTCGGGGAGGCACCCGTGGTCCAGCGGCGGAGGGGGGGCCGCGGCCCGCTGGTGCTGCCCCCCCCCCCAGGCAGGAAATGGAAACGCCCTCTCCCAGCGATCCCGCACGGGCCCACCCTGCATAGCTGGGCATCTGAATCTGCGTGTGGAGGGGGAGAGAGAGAGAGAAAGAGAGAGAGAGAGAGAGGGAGAGAGAGAGAGAAAGAGAGAGAGGGAGAGAGGGAGAGAGAGAGAGAAAGAGAGAGAGGGAGAGAGGTGGGGGACAGTGAGTGAGAGAAAGAGGGGAAGAGGGAGAGAGAGGGGGAAGGGAGAGAAAGGGGAGGGTAAGAGAAAGAGAAGGGGAGAGAGGTAATAACACAAGGTCAGCTTCACAGAATTACTGTTCATTACTTCATAGATCAGAAAGAGAGAGAGAGAGAGGTAGCACAAGAGAATTATACATAATTTAAACTTAAATGTCAATTTACTTGAATTTTCCTGTTTCCCTTACCTATGTTATAATTACAATATTCCCTTCTATTTAAAGCTACTTCCATATTATGCACCGGCAATGCTTACTGTACACATTGATTGTCAACAAAGCGTGCAATTCAGCTGAAATTCAGTTGAAAGAGGGAGAGAGGAAAAGACAGGCGGAGGGTGAAAGAGGTAGAGAGAGAGGGAGAGAGAGAGAGAGAGAGAGAGAGAGAGAGAGAGAGAGGGAGAAGCAGAAAAGGAACTTGGCGCGTGAGGGGGGTTGCACAAGCTAAAGCAGCTACGACTTGAGGCAAGATAAGGCGATTGCATCACCGCAGCAGTTTGCATGCGAAATAGCCCCCCAGATGTTTCCTAGCGCTCGATGCTACGAGCCCCGCTGGATCTGTCAGGCTTCCCGGCGGCCCGCGAGGCGGGCTCTCGGAACGCCGCGTTCGTAACGACGGAAACGCGCGGAGAAAAGGACGGAGGGAGAGGAGGGTGTACTCCCTACACTGCAGCCCTCGGGAACTCTGACTATAGCTTAGCCAGTCACTCTGCTAAGCCAGGGCTTATAAACCTACAGTCTGGCCGTATACACAGCTCCGCCCGCGTTGGGCGACCAAATTATTACAAAAAAAATTTTTTTTTAAATTAAAATACAACCTCCAAGCTGGCCTGTGTCCATGGGCAATGCAAAGAAAGAGGTGCAGTTATCCAATCAGGTTTTATCGTGTTCACTGAAGGCTGCAATTAGCATGGAGTTTGAAATCAGGTGTCTGTCGTGCCCGCCCAATCACGTGTGAGATTTCTAGCCTACAAAGACCAGTGCTGAGCGGCACGTTTGTCACATGACCGTCTGTATATTTTCCAAATGAATCAGAAATTTCCCATGCTATAATGTGAAGGTGGTAAAGGTAAACTCAATATCGCTCGTGACGACCTTTAGCAAAATATCAGCATTTTTATTTATTTTTTTTAAATTTTTTTTTAGTTCAGGAAATTCAAGTGACTCAATCTTTATACAGAGAACCCCATGTTCACAACCTCTGTCCAACTCCTACCCCCCACCCCCCCCCACCCCCCTCTATGAAATGTAGAAATGTCCTTTTTTTTTATCGGCTCTCTATCCATTACACAACTATAGCCACACTGAAATGAGTAATTTCACATAACGGTGCAATATCAGAGTTATTTAATCGCCAATTAGATTTAGATTTTTTGGTAGATTTTTGAGGATA
Source organism: Synaphobranchus kaupii (assembly GCA_029718625.1). NCBI lineage: Eukaryota > Metazoa > Chordata > Actinopteri > Anguilliformes > Synaphobranchidae > Synaphobranchus > Synaphobranchus kaupii. Next base: position 10,251,205 of record CM056381.1, on the reverse strand, counting down.
GAGAGGGGACCCAATGGCCTTCCAATGTCACACTGTGGCAGCGGTCCTTACCGGTAAGGCTTGTTGGCCTCGCAGTTCGTGTTCAGTGGACATCAGCAGAAGCTCGATCTCCTTCACCCTCTTCTCTTTCTCTGGGTCTTCATCGTTATAGTGTCTCTGAAAGAAACACAAGGGGGGCACTTTAGACGACTCCCAGTCCTACAGGGTCACGTCAACGTGTGTTATGACTGAACGCCAATAGTATATCAACGGATGAGTGGAAACATCTTGGCTTTTCTTGTCTTCTTTTTTGTTTTTCATCTTTAATCCCACCCACCTCCTCAGTGCTGAGGGGAAGCCAGTTCTACCCTAGGCTCTCCACAAACTGCAAAGTGTGAAAACACTGCTTCCCCTCGCAAGACTAAAGAGGCCCGGGGCTGCCCTGAGAGTTTGCAGTCAAGCCTTACTTGTATAGCAGCGGTTCCATGCTGAGGGATGTTCAAGATGTTGACGTGCAAGGATACTGGAAAGGGTACCTGCAAGGGCCAATTGAAAGCAGAAGAAAAAACATCTTTTAGACCAGAGAACGAATCAGCAGATGGTGTCACGTGGAGTGCTGTGCTTGATTGGCTTCTGACATGGAACTTTGAAGCTCATACAGTGACATCACAATGGTGCGAAAATTCCCCTCCCACAAGCAAACATGGCTGCTTCTCAAATGGTCCACTACTTACCTATGGCGGACTAACTAGGGAGGGGGAGGGGTCAGCCAATTTCCAGTAAATGGCTGACACCCTAGTTAGTCCACTCTATAGGGAAGTAGTGGACACATCCGAGACACAGCCCATGAATATAACGCAGTTTGGAGCGTGCCGTACCCGTTGGCTGTCGACTTGGAAGAACTGAAAGTCTGGGCTCATGGGGGAATGGGCTGGCATCTGTGAGGGAGGGGAGGAGTGGGCGAACCCCATGATGTGGTTGGCCTTGGCATAGTTAGTGGCCAGGGTTGGTTGGCCCGCTTTGGCAGAGTGCTGAAGATAGCCTTCCTGCTCCACCTTCCTCCGCATGGTGGAATTCCAGTGGTTCTTGATAGCATTATCAGTCCTGTGCAAGAAATGCATTTATTTAAAAAGAAATCCCCTGTAATAAGTCAAGGGCGGGGGGGATTCCCTACCACATTTCCAACACCACCAACAGGCCTTTCTTTGTCTATTTTGATTGGCAGTCTTGAACAAAAACGATATTTAAATTTTAAAATGTGGCTAAAGAAGATCATGCTAAGAATCAGACCAGATGCCACTCACTCTTTGTGGCGTAACAAAGATGTGAAATCACCCACACCGGCAGTCGGCACATTAGAACCGAAACCAAAATTGAAAGCTTCAAAAGGAGAAATTCTACAAACTACAATGCATCCCGCCCATCAGCATGGACAAGGGCGAAATAACAGAGCTTTTTTTTTTTTTCCCCAGCATGCCTTAGCGTTGGCTTCTTTACCTTCCGGGCAGCAGTTTGGCGATCTCCGCCCATCGGTTTCCCAGCTTGTCGTGCGCTTGGTAGATGATGCGATCCTCTTCCTCGGTCCAGGAGGTCTTCTTCACCTCGGGGTTCAGGTGGTTGTGCCAACGCTCCCGGCACTGTTTCCCGATCCTCCCTTTGAGGTGTTTGGCGATGACGGACCAGCGTTTGGGCCCGTACTTCTGCACCAGCTCGATCACCTGCGAGGTGCCCGGAGAGAGAGAGGGGGTCCCGTCAGGGATACGGTCAGGCCCGCCAGCACCAGCAGGGGCAGGGGACATCACCCACCTCCCTGCTCGCCGAATGTTGACTTGTCCTCATCTCAAACCAGTTAACCACACTTAAAATAAGTAGTCGAGTCAGATCACACACTCTATTCTCCCAGAGGCACATTTGGGGCCTGATTTACTAAGGATTTACTAAAACCTTTTAGCACATGCAAAACCAATGATATGACCAATGATTGGTGCATAGCAAATGCCATGACAAATCATCGGTCATATTATCGGTTTTGTGCAAGGTTGCACATGTTAAAGGTCTTAGTAAACTAGGCCCTTGAGCACAGTCAATAAAACAAATAAACAGTTTTAACAAAAGTGATAGAAGACTGGACAAGATTCACATCTCACATCTTAGACTGATAGAGACACCATCAGAAGAAATTAATAAGACGTGTAATGAGGGGCCACTGGGCTTGTTCTTGTTACAAAATCCAATAAAATACGTATATTTTCTCAAATTCAGAAACGCTTGACTACTGCCCTGAAAGAGTAACCACGATTTCAAGCTCCAGTCAGACTGGGGGGGGGGGTTAAATGATTTTTCCAGGATTAACTTCTGGACAATGATGTATCAGAGAGAACCCCCCCCAGCGACTCTTAACACTTTGAAGAGCAGGTTTTTTGTAATGTTTTTTTCAGAATTCTAAGCCAGTGTTCTAGAACTCCATTGCTTTCAGTCACCAGTTGTGATTGTTACATCAGCATTAGAATGTTCCGTTAAGAGCATTCTAATCACGTATTTTGTGATCTTAAAGGGTTAAGGCTTGTGGGGATGGGGAATCCCTGGATTGTTTTTCATCATGCTCACGCTCTCTTACCCGCTGGTCTTCCTCCTTAGTCCAAGGTCCCTTGATGAGTTCTGGGTTCAACACCTTCTGCCATCGGTGCTGACACTGTACATCTGTGCGGTTCTGTTCATAAAATAATAAAAAAATAAACAAATAAAAGTTAAAAGACCCGCTCTTTAAACCGACTCTCCCAAGCCAGTAGTAAAGCAAACAGGGGTCAGGATGCCCTGGGGCGAAGAACTGCCAAAGAACTGCCAAACATCCTACTGAGGGGAAGAACGGACAGGATCAGGATGCCCCCGTCAGTTTGGAGGAAAACCCTTTTGGCTGAAATTCTCGCTCACTTTACAGCGAAAGTGAAAAGGGTCACTGCTCACTTTGTTAAATGGCGTCGCGGCCGCTACGTGTGGCATGTGAAAACAGCAGCTGCCCGGGGGGCATCCTTAAGGCTGGCACAATTAAGAAATGAAACACTTATGGTTTCCAATTCTCATTATACACCCCGCGATCAAAAAGGTTTTATTTGGAGAAATGAAATCACAGAGTCCAGAAGGTACTCTAGAAGCAGGTGCAAAGTGCCCCTGATGTAGGCCATTAAAATAGACTCTCTCTTTCCCCTTCTCTTTCTCTCTTTCTCTCTCTTTCTCTCTCTCTCTCTCTCTCTCTCTCACCCTCTCTCTCCCTCCCCCCATCTCTATGTGGAATCCAGGAGCAGCACACCACTGCTGCCAAATGAACAAGATCCTTGGCAATATTTTCACACCTATGCAAATACACAGGGGTCACCACCAGCCACAGTGTGTGACTCGCGCTTCACGCAATACTCAGCCTTTACAAACATGCAAATCACCCAGAGCGGTGGACAGCATTGCAGAACCTCTTTTGTGAGCAATATCTCTCCCCCTCTCCCCCTCTTTGCATGCACCCCCTTTTCCTGTGGTTGAGTACCGACTGATGCACCTTCAACCCCATACCCCTCACCCCAAAAAAAAAAAAAAAACTCTTGCCTCGAATACAGCAACAACCTAGGGGGTGAAACTAATGAGGGAACTCAATGGGAAGAGATATAAAGCTGTTGAATAACTTTTTACTACAGTATCAATATTGAGAAAGATGTGCCACTTACAGGAAGGAAGCTAGCTATGACTTTCCAGTCTTCAGACCCATGGTTTTCAACCAGCTTCTTCAATTTTTCATCCTTAAGGCAAAAAACAACAAACAAAACAAAACAAACAAAAAAACAAAAGAAAACAACACATTTTTAATAAACATTCACTAAAATAAAATGCATGTACAAACAGCAGCAGTGAGCACACACATTTAGTTGCATGTGTTACATAGACTAGCTGAATGATAGTTCTAAATAGCTGCTGTAAATCTCAAATGAGCATTTTTTCCACGAAACATTGCGAGTATTTATTCACGATTCTGACTGAAATGTCTCCGAGAGGTCCCTGATCTTTTTTTTTTCTGACAGAACCCGTGTTTTGGTGCTAAACAACTGCGAATGAATCATCTTGACCAGCCAATCAAAGGATACCAGGCTCGAGGGTGAAGGTTGTGCAATATTAGCACAAAGTTCTGCCACCCACCCACCCACCCCCAAAATTTGTTTTCTTTTTCGTACTTCTTCTCTCGTCCATCTTGTTTTGCCCAGGTGACGTTTCCCCATCTTTGGCAACGGCCCGTCATAATCGTGGTCATACATCTCAATATCATCATCGTCTTCCTCGCTACTGTAAACACTGTAAAAGAAAAAAAAGGGCAAACTCAAACAATGGCATAAAACCAAAGTCAAACAAAACAAACCTTTGATTCCTTTTGTTTCTCCTTCTCCCTCCCCTTTTCTTTTCTACTCTTTTAATTTCCAGCTTCCACCAAATAACCTGCAATAATTTAAAAAACAAAACAGCGAGTGACAAAACCTGTAAATCTTGCAGGATCAGGTGCAGGCAAAGTGAGGTGTAAGGCGCATATTTTGTAAAACGGGTTCTTATGTTTTTGGTTTCCACAGATACATCGACAAGGATTGGCCACGTTAATTATTTTCTCATGACTTGTGCATGTTGGGACCTGTACATGTATTGTTAGACAACAGGATAATCACCCATTTGGCTGACGGTCAACCAATCAGGCTTCTAAACAAAGTTGACTATGGAGGATACTCCAATGCCGGATATAATGTCCTTTGTGCACAATGGCAATAACCCTCACAGTGCTGGAACAATCACCAATGTATTCTGTTTACAGTGTGCTCACTATCTCTTTGAAAGCAATATATAATCTAACTGTTTGTGTAGTTACACATGCACACATATATACAGAATTTTATTAATGTGAAGTAGGCTATTTACAGATATTAATATTTGTCAGCATTTAAACTTTGACTACAAGACTGACTAAACGGTAGCCTATAGAGTAGATCTATGCATGCACGTATAGGTGAATCATCCGTGACAAATTCACAATTAAGAAAACCCCAAATGACAGTTTCAGAAAATGTATGAATATCGAGCGTCGCAAAGAATTAAAATTAAAGTTCACATGCTCTTTGACGTTTATAGCCTTGAGCTCACACCGAAGTTTAAACGGAGTCCAATCGAAAACAGCGCACCTACCACAAAAAAGTGAAGTATAGGCTACGGTTCATTTTATATCTAATATGCACGGGGTGTTATCTACATAAAGTCTAGAAGGAAAGCAAAAATAAACTTGCGCACAGTTTCGCTTCGCTTATGGTAGCCTATATAATTTCAATGAGTTGCCTCATCGCGCGGCGCGCGCAGTAGCCTAGGCTACAATGCTCTGTCGCTGACAAGTGTTTCAGTGCATGGGACAAACTCCGGTTCGCATCTCTTATTCTCATGACACTATGCTATACGACTGTCAGCTCCGAAGTGCACTGCTCCAGTAGTCATCAACCTTAGAGAACACATTTATTAATGTATCGTGCTAGCGTAGCATGTATAGCCTATATAAATGTGTCACAAAGCAGTTCGAATTTGTTTTACATAATTAAGGTTGCCTATGCATGAGTAATGGTGGGACACGCTTTTAAATAAGAGTAACATCATTGCCCGAGCCTTGAAGTTTACCACATTTACGATCTTAGGTTATGACTAATAGAAACACAAAATTACAAAAGTATCTCATAACGAATGAAGCGCCACGCTATTTCTAAACTATTTGAAGCCAACTTCTCGCAGTAGGTAGCTAAGCATAACGGAAACATTTAGCCTACCACCGAGCAGGCTACAGTGACACACAATACCCGCTAATTGAGATTTTCTCAAGTGCAATTATATATTATTATTTTTCAACTTGTTAAAATTTCCGAAAGTGGGGAAGTGAGGTTCTGAACGCGAACCTGTCACCTGACGTGCGCCACCTGCTCCCACGCAGAATGAATGAAATTTAAATTAACCTGCAGGCACTGAACATCGTACCGCGCTTCACTTACAGCACCTGCCATATGCTCACCTGACATCTACAGCGTACAAAACAATAAAAGAAAATACATATGCACTGAAAACAATTGAAAGGTAACAAAGTTTCATTCACTTTGCACGTACACCAGTGCAGTCTCTCTGCGTATACCGGTAGCAAACCGCGCATGCATTTTATTAATTAAATACATAAATTGCATAAGCACATGCGTCATGAAAGCTTATAAATACATTTTACTTTTATAGGCAATATGTACAATAAAAAAATATTTAGGGAAGATAAATCCACTACTGTACCTGTGTCTTGGCCGCCTAGCCATCATCAAGGTAAGAAGGCAGGAGTAAGTTGCTGCAAGTGTTCGGCTACGGCGCTTGGACTATCATGGGGAGGAAGCAGGTTGACATTAAAGAGTGAAGGAGTAGAGCCCTGTAAACACATCCCACCATCAAACAAAGCATTTTTGGGCCCCTCCTCCCCGCTAAATTTGGCGCCCCGGGTTTGCGCAAGCGCGCACCGGGGTAGGGGCTGCTGCGCCGCGAGAGCGAAGGCGGGTTTTCGGCTCAAGTCCCCGCTAAATGCAATTATTATAAGTTATTATTTCTTGCTTCTGGCAGAGGTGGGGGTTGCTGTAACTGAGGACAATGTAAACAATTAAGGACTGAACTTGGCATGGGCAGCTGCAGCGATTTGTCGGAGTGAAGGTTTTTGTGCGTCCGCTGTTGCCTGTTGCTCTGTTTTCGGCGTAGCTACTTTCAAATATTTGGCAGGCTAAGCTACGTCTCCCTCGCGCTTTCAGAACATCTCAAAAAGTATTTATAGTAGTTTCATATAGGCTACCGATATGCTCATTTATATTCTTGCATTTGCATCACTGTCACATTGGTAGGCTACTTGATCCCGAAATTGTCCTATATTATTTTACTGAACAATGTGACTTTCACTTTCTCCTATCTCTCTTCGACTCTCGTAGAAAAAAAAATCTTATGACTTAAAATGTAGTTGTTTATAAAGCTGCATCATGGTGTTTGCAAGTTACTCTTATGACTATTGCATTCACGTGGTCTAGGCTACAGTATTTTTACATTTCATTGATCGTTAAAAGTTGTTTACCCTAAATTGTATCTATGACTAAAACTTTGAACGTAGGCCTATTTATTTTTATCCGAAATATTTTCCCCCTATTACCCGTAAATTCATTGCTAAATCCCCCGAACTGACCTTTTTGATACGGTCCTTAAATATATATAGCCTATATATTTTTTTTAAACAATAGCCTATATGGCGTTGTAATGTCAAACGCTGACAAAAAAGAGCTTCCCAATAGCCGAAGTTGAGGGAGAGAGAGCATGTGTGCCATCTGTCTCTTAACTCAAACGTGTAAACACGAGTTACTGGGCGCTTATGGCGCTATGGCTTAGTTTGGGGGAACTTTATTTGGTCATGTTCAATAGGCTAGTATTTGGTGAATATACATAGCCTATATCCTACAGATAAATGAATATAGGTAGGATACGTACGCGAATCTATATTTTGTTTTACCTGCGGATATGAGATGAAATAAAAGTTAAAACAAACAGAAAGAAAACGTCATTTTCATAGACATCTTGTCCCTCGCTAAAATTAGCACGCGGCTGCAAAACATGCTTTCAGAAACGCAAAGTTGAAGTGGGAATTCCTCATACGGGCATTGTGCTGCTACTCTTATTACTGTATAGGTCTATACCGCCAGTTATTGACACGCGCGTCCATAAATAATGTTCTCCTCCCCATTACTTTTTTTTTAGACCTTTCAGATACGTTCGCTGTTATCTATCACAATTTCTTCCGCTCCCTTACTGTTCCAGTCGCTTACAATTATCATCCGCATTACATTGTTTGGGGTCACTGGTGCTCACGTGAAGAAACAAACAGATCGTGCCACAACGCACAGTTACTTTAGGATGACTTCACTCAAGGAATTGTATTTTCTTTTCTTTTTTTGTGTGATTGACAACGGTGATGTAAAAGATTTCAAAGGAATCTCAAGTCTTGAGAGAGACGTAAAAAAAAAATTCCAAACATATTAATAGCCAATTCACAAACATAGAATAGAACTTTTTTTCTTACATTAATAATTCCTCATTTTAACGCTGTACCATGTCCCTAAAGTATTTTAAATTTCTTTAGTAAAACCACTGTACTGGCATATTGGTGAAAACCATTGACGTTAAATGTTGTATGTATAGCCACAATGCAACCACAGTTTTCTTTGTACTAATATTTAAGTCAGAAAACCCTGTCGTAATAATACATTAAATAAACAAAAACCTAAATATCTTCATATACAGATTAAATACACATACTTGCTTGGACGTGAGCAATGTAAAACAATGTAATAATGTTGAATTAATTACTGAAAAGTTAAGGGAAGTTACTAGTAACAACCCTAACATTGTTCAATCAACTCTTTACAGAGTCCATTATTTTGATAGAGTTAAAGGTATTCGAACAGAGTTAATTTCACACTGTGTATATACCGTAGGCCTACATATTAGCTTTAACATTTTGAAGATGCTTACATCTGTTATTTACTTTTGTTTTTAATGGTGCAGAAATTTTAATAACACCTGTTTAATGTACACCAGCAGTGTTAAATTTACACAGACATGTTTGCCATGTAGCCATTGGGCCTCGCTTTGACATTATACACCAATACAACCTTCTAATCCCAAATCAGGACAACAGGGTGGTTTCGAGGCATTTCAAATCCCTCGTCTCATACACACCCCAAAATAGCCTCTTCTTGATCAAATGCTATTATCAGTACCATGAGAATATTCATCCTGAAAGACTGAAAATATGCCCAGAAGATCAAAGAACGAGCTGCTGTTTTGTGTAATATTCACACTCCGCAGGTTTAAAATGACATAATTGTTCAGTATTTGTATATTCAAGTGTGGTACGTCAGGGAGAGGAATTCAACTTTCTCACTGACATAAAAAGAGAACCCGTTTCGCGCCAAATTCTCTTGTCCGTGTTAAACTAATTCACCAAACCAGCTCCTGGGATCGAGCTGAAAAATCAAATGCTTGGCGAGCTGCAAATCGAGTATGCAAATGTTGCTGGTAAAATTCCTATGGGGAATTGTGTTCTCCCAACTTTTGTTTCAGGAAATTTGCATGGGAATGATTGAGGTAAGTTAAGATATCTGTGCTGCCTTTAGAAAACAATTTCTGCCTGGTGTGGAGCATTGAAATGATTCCTTAGTGTTTCACAAATATTTTCAACTGTAACTGTAAACTGCTTATCATAGCGTGCAGGTATTCTAATGGTTTGGAAAAGTATTGTTGTAGTCGTTATGTTGCTAGACATGTAATCAGCATAGTACACAATAAACGGGGGGAATTATTTAACACTATAAAAATATCATTTGCAGGGGATTTATTGATTGCGTTGGAAAACAATAAAAGGAAGTTGTTGGGTGATCTGGAAACTAACCGTGCTATACTGACTTCCGTTAAAAATATAAATTGTATTAACCTGTCTTAGTGCTGTTTCTTTTGTTTTTGGTGTTTGTTCTACCTTTTCGAGGCAGGAGCACATATTGTTTTCCTTGACATGCCCTGGAGTATCTAAAGACTATTGTCAAGAAAAGCAGAATTCTCACATTTCTTCTGTCCTAACAATAGAAGGTAAAAAGCCACTGTCTTCGAGGTGAACAGAACTCATTGGTCATTGGTCAACCTCGGTCAGTCTACTGTACGTGGTACAGTGGAGTACTTGGACACAGGCTTTTGAAGGCCGGTTTTGATCTTGAGATCATGAGACCCACAATGCTTTGCAGCTTCATTGTGAAGGGAAGGCAAGCACAAGTAATGCAGGTTGTTGAGCAGGGGCCACTGTGGCTTGATCACATGCCCAACATGGCTGCCTGGCTGAAGCACCTGGACTTGGCTCCTTGCCAAAAAAAAAAGAGGTACAGATACCTCCAAGGAGATTCATATCTCAATAATATTTGCCTTAAATATTATAAAATTTGCGTGTAAAGATAGGTTATCTGTCTAATGGTACTTTCTTTAGGTACAATACAAATGTGTTTGTTAGGTTAGCATTGCACTTACTGATTATGAATGGGCCTCTGTATCGTCCTGGTGATGCCACATGTTTGCATTCCTGAGAGTGACACTGATGCTCTGGATAAAAGTGATTGTTATGTAATGTAATGTAATGTAATGTAATGTCTTACAAACAACCTGGGAAACAGATCTCTGTTGACATCCAGACCCCTATAGGAAAGAATAAATATTTGGGATCTCAAACCACAGCAAGAAACTAAATACATTACAGTCATTTTGCAGACGCTCTTATCCAGAGCGACTTACACAGCTTTTGTATTTTTACATAGCACCATTTACACAGGTGGATATTCATACTGAAGCAATTCAGGTTAAGCATCTTGCTCTACAGGTAAGGCAGTTCTATACCTTAGAATAAAACTGGCGACTTTTAGGTTACAAGCACAGTTTCCTAACCCATTATACTACACTGACAACCTACATAAAATAAAATAAAAACATTTTTACTACTACTACTGTTCCATTACAGCTCATCACAGCTCATGCTCAGCTAACGGATCGGTTTCAGCTCTATAGTTATCTGCCATCTTTGATATTGTGCTTTTCTCACACTAAAGTAGAACCTGTTGGCACCTCACACACTGACACTCATACTCATACCAGACAGTGTAGCCGAATAACAACAATTTGGTGAAAGTTATTATTGTATGTTATTAGGCCGCAAGTGACACCCTAAGTACTCTTACAGCGTACAATATTTGAGAGACAGAATTTCATCCTAAATGTCCTCCACAGAGCACAGTCACCTCACTGCAAGAAGGTTCTGGGTTCGATTCAAGGCCTGGGGCCATTCTGTGTGGAGTTTGCATGTTCTTTCCTCCCATAGTCCAAAGACATGTAAGTTAGGCTAATTGGAGTCTCTAAATTGCCCGTAGGTATGAGTGTGTGAGCGTGAGTGAATGATGAGTGCACCAGGAATAAGTAGATAATGGATGGATGTCCTCCTCAGATTTATAGTCAAACAGCGTCCCTGCAGTCACTCTCCACAGCTGTAGACTTGTCTACAGTCAACAGAATTAACAGCGTGCATCAACAAAATGCTAATGATATTGTAGAATGAAATGTGTCAGACGTGTCGAATTGAAGGGAAATGTCATTGCCGCTGTTGCATCTTGGGATAAAATCGTGTTCAGTACCTAATCAGATGTGTTGGGGGGGAAAAAAAAAAAAAAAAAAACGCAATCTGCGCGGTACGCCACAATTCCAAAGTACACAGAGCAGCTGCTTTCCGCCACAAAATGGGGGGTGGGGGGTTTCTACGTTCTACTCCAACCCTGCCTGCATTCCGTCGAGGCCTGAAGACACACCTCTTCAGACTCCACCTTGACTGATATCCTAACCTAGGAATATCAGTTCCCTGTGTTTTCCTGTCTGTTTATTATAGTTTATAATAGTATTTAGAATAGAAGTATAGTATTGCTGATTTACCCACAGCTTACTGTGAACTACAGTCAACGTTCATTACTAGGGATAGCTGCTACATTATGGGAAGGATGTGCTTTGTCTTGTCTGTTCTGTAGTGATCTTGATGATGTCTCTGTATGCACTTACTGTACGTCGCTTTGGATTAAAGCGTCTGCTAAATGAATGTAATGTAATGTTTCCACCTACAGTACTCCCAAGTGTCAGACAGACTGAAGAGTACGCCTACTCTGTCTGGAGAGGGCTCAACCCTGCAGTGCTAAACATCTTCTGGGGTGCGCGTGGGCTTGGTTATAAAACCTGGGTGGAATAATCATTAGAAACACTTTAAAAACCTTTAGAACAGGGGGTTTGGGTTGCCACCTGCCCGTGTTTTCCCTTGAATTACTTTGTTTTTAACGGTCCATCCCGGAAAATCGTGGTAATTCTGCATAGGCTTACATGGACAGAGTACCTTAGTTTGTGGGCAACGTAGCCTATTATTTTTTTTATTTCAATTTTTTTTTTTGTGAAATGCGGTGTACAGGTTTTTTGTGAGTCAAAGGTGGCAATCATACCGGCAGGGGGGTCAAACTCCACTGCCTGCAGGTTTTTATGCTTTTCTTTCAATCAGCAGCCCAGGTAAGGCCTTGAGAAGAAGGTGTGTCTCCTGGTATTGGATGGGAGTCCATGGTGTATCCTAACAAGTGGGATTAGGCACTTTTCTGCATAACTACGCATCTTATTATGCCATATTTATACCCCAGTGAAACAGGAAGGGGAGAATGACCACATAATAGTTCCAAAAGACTCAGTTGTGCTTAAGAAAGTAAAATATGAATGGGAATATACTTCAGTTAGGTTTTGCTATTTCTAGCATTGCCAATAATTGTGACTCATTTTTTTGAGAAAATATATTTGTTTTTATGAAGAATTGGTTTTCAATAGTTTTACCTATTATTCAATAGTTTTTTTTACCTATTAGATTAGATGTTTATCATATTTTGAGTGTCAGGTCAAGGTGATAATTTGCTAATATTTTCCAGGGTTGCCAATAATTCTGTTGGGCACTGCATATCTCTCTTGTAATACTGTATGGACTGTAGGGTGTAAAATAGGGTCACTGGAGCCTAGATAAATATGGCTATGGATGTTGTTTAATGCAGTGCTGTATAATGAGAGGCTGTGACATGATGAAGTCACATTATTTTCACCTGTATGGCCCATAGTGGTTAACACCTCCTAAAATATTACACAAAAAACTACAGGAAATGAAAACTTTGTGGGTTTAGTCAAGGCCCTTGATATTCGTAACCCCCAGAGGACAATCATAGGGCACATACCTTTTCAATCACGATTTATTAAATCACTGCTATTTCTGCAGAAATATAGCTATCATCTTTCCAATAATGTGTATTATTAAGAAGTCATTGGACATGTACAGTACATGTGTAATCACAGCTCTATTTGTCCAAGGAAACTGAAGAGTATTTCAACATGGGTGCAATGCATCTCTGCACAGCTGGTGTCAAAATAAAGTCACAAAATTATGTCTGCCTGTCAGCAGGTTCAGGTGACATCCCCCTTGAACCCTACCACCTACGCCACAGCAATGATTCATCCTCATTTTGTTTTTTTAAAATTGTTTTTACTTTTTCACTTTCTTCATTTCCTTTTTTTTAGGTATGCCCACGTAACCATTGGCAACAGAAGAAGTGATGTCATGACTGTTTAGCCTTCGTGTTTGAGTGTGCTACAGGTCCTGACCTTTAGTGTAAGGGTTGAACCTGCGTGCCTACAGCGAGCAGTATCAGTTCTATTCCCTTAATCTTTCAGCGAATGTTTATTTATTTTATGTTTGACACCCTGCAGCATAACACACAATATGAATAAAATACAAACAAACAAACAGTAGACAAACCACATGCAAAAAAAAAGGTATTGCACCAGTTACCAGTTGGAGGAAAAGGGCAATTCTAGCTACATCTTATCAAGATTATGATGTACGATACAGTGGCATGGAGTTAAGCTTGTTTGTGTGAAATATTAAAGATTCAGCGATGTATTATTAGGAGACTATTATTTCCTCTCTCAGTAAGGGATCAGTTGTGATTTATTGGGGGGTTTGTGGCCTTTGTAGTGTTTTGAAACCTATTCTGTTGGCAGACTGTTCTTTTTTTCCTCCCTACCTGTAGCTTGGTGTGCAACACGAACCAGGATATAGACTCAGGTGTGCAATGCAACGTGATAACTGTAAAGTTTAGCAGTAGAAAAACTGTTTGCTCAATAAGTGAGACAGTGTACAATGTGTGAACTGACACCAGACAAACAACTGTGTTTTATATGTTTGCTCTTTGAATTGAAAAAAAATGGACAGGCACTATTCTGAAGAAAATTGCATGCGCATCAATGCCTTCCTCAGTGTGTGCAGAAATTGCTACTAACATAGGCTACTAACGTGGAATTAATAAACATCTGGCCATGTGCTTCAATTTAGTACGTCGGGTATATCACGAGGTGTCCACATTAGATGAATCTACAGAGGCGGAATTTTGAACACATAGGACCACGCACGAGACATGTGCGCTCGTCGAGAAAAATGCGCATGCGCATGCGTGACGCACCGTTCAGACCTGGGAATGGAAAGAAAACATGGCGGCTGGGAAGTGAAACACACACACTGCGAGAGTAGCGACTGCCAACTGCCTGACTGTTCAAAAACCACCTCTTAGAGGAGGAGGAAAAGAAAATCATTCAAAATGTCTCGACACAGAAATGTCCGCGGTTATAACTACGACGAAGGTAGATGCTCTGAATTGGTTGTATATTGTCTTTTAAATCCCAAGGCCTTCAGCGTTAGCGAGCTAACTAAGCAAGCCGAACTACTGTCGTGTCTGTTTCACAGGCCAACGTACGATTTCACCAGATAAGGCAACAAAGTAGCTCTCTAACTGTATCTTATTCATCTCAAATGTATCACCGCTTTTCTTAATTGTTGCAACGTAACATAGGATTTCTCAACTAAACTAAAGCCTGTTGTTTGAAACAGTACAACTATAGCTAGCCCAGTTGTCCCGCTAGCTAACTGTCATACCCTAAACATTAAAGAACACGCTTTATAGCTTGAATCCTATAACAATATAACCCGAAGTATAGGTAACCAGCAAAGATATTTGCCAATCCTTAGGCTCGTCTGCAAGCTAGAAAGCAAATTGAATCCATTAAACGAGCATTGGTTTAGTTCACGTTTGCTGTAACGTAGCTAGCTAGACTAAGCGAATGAAGAGGTGAACATATGTTCAGATTTGTTTAGTTAACTAACGTTAGGCTAACGTTCGCTCGGAGCTACTATAATATGAATAGAAGTTATTTGCCTGCCATTGTTTGCATGTACATTCGTGTACTTAGCAAACCAATCATCACAACTTCGTATGTCTGAGCAAATACTACTTTATTTGTGCAGATTTCGATGATGACGACATATATGGGCAATCTGTGGACGATGACTACTGCATATCACCTGCAACAGGTTTGTACAGCACATGTGATACTACGCAGTGTGTCAGTTAACGTTAGTGAACCTAAGGCTTTGGAAGGTCAGGTCATTATTTTGTTTCTAGAATTGCACAAATAGCATAATTTTTAAGCACTGGGTTCACGTCTTGTCGCAAGGGCGGCCAAGTGTCCAATATTCCCTGAACCAATGCGGTGATTTAAAGTGATACATTATTCTAGGTATCCACTTAAGTTCCTTCATGTAGAGTAAATTCTTTAGATGGCAAATGTGTAGCATCATGCTAAACGGAGCTGCTATTTTAGGGAACTGCTTTTATGAGCTGCTATTCTGTGATGTTTTGACACTAGGCTACTGTCATCAATACACGTTTGGAGCCAGGTAATTGGAAATTACTTTTGTCTACAGACAGTATGTACTGTACTGTCTGTAGACTCATTGCACGCTTTATGTGCAATGTGTAGATGTTTTATTTGTACCCAACATAAATGTATTGCCTGTAAAATGTCTTAATAGGCATATATTAACAAAAATAAAAATGGTTAAGCACAAGCTCTAATCGATATTCCGACTTTTTAGCGGCCCAGTTCATTTACTCCTGCCACCAGAAGCAGACTGCCTTCGCCGAGCCCCTGGAGGAAGAGGAGTGCGAGGCGGAGGAAGAGATGCCGACGTCACCCAGCGTCAACCATCTGAACCTTGCTCCCATCGATCAGGGTACTGCCAGAGGCAGGGGACGCGTGTGCAGCGATATAACACCTTTTTAATAAAATAAAATAAATCAGGACTGACCTACAGTGGAGGAAATAATTATTTGATCCCCTGCCGATTTTGTAAGTTTGCCCACTGACAAAGAAATGAACGGTCTATAATTTTAATGGTAGGTTTATTTTAACAGTTGTATTCTGTGAGAGACAGAATATCAACAAAAAAAATCCAGAAAATCACATTATATAAAAGATATAAATTGATTTGCATTTGATTGAGTGAAATAAGTATTTGATCCCCTACCAACCAGCAAGAATTCTGGCTCCCACAGACCAGTTAGATTAGTCCTCTCGCTTTAAGAAAGTACTCCTAATCTCAACTTGTTACCTGTATAAAAGACACCTGTCTCAACTCGTTACCTGTATAAAAGACACCTGTCCACAGAATCAATCAATCAGATTCCAACCTCTCCACCATGGGCAAGACCAAAGAGCTGTCTAAGGACGTCAGGGACAAGATTGTAGACCTGCACAAGGCTGGAATGGGCTATAAGACCATCGGCAAGAAGCTTGGTGAGAAGGAGACAACTGTTGGTGCAATTATTCGAAAATGGAAGAAACACAAAATGACCATCAATCGCCCTCGGTCTGGGGCTCCACGCAAGATCTCGCCTCGTGGGGTATCGATGATCATGAGAAAGGTGAGAGATCAGCCCAGAACTACACGGGAGGAGCTTGTTAATGATCTCAAGGCAGCTGGGACCACAGTCACCAAGAAAACCATTGGTAACACACTAGGCCGTAATGGATTAAAATCCTGCAGCGCCCGCAAGGTCCCTCTGCTCAAGAAGGCACATGTACAGGTCCGTCTGAAGTTTGCCAATGAACACTTGAATGATTCAGAGAAGGCTTGGGAGAAGGTGATGTGGTCAGATGAGACCAAAATCGAGCTCTTTGGCATCAACTCGACTCGCCGTGTTTGGAGGAAGAGAAATGCTGACTATGACCCCAAGAACACCATCCCCACCATCAAGCATGGAGGTGGAAACATTATGCTTTGGGGGTGTTTCTCTGCTAAGGGGACAGGACGACTTCACCGCATCGAGGGGAGGATGGACGGGGCCATGTACCATGAAATCTTGGGCGACAAACTCCTTCCCTCAGCCAGGACACTGAAAATGGGTCGTGGATGGGTCTTCCAGCACGACAATGACCAAAAACATACGGCCAAGGCAACAAAGGAGTGGCTCAAGAAGAAGCACATTAAGGTCATGGAGTGGTCTAGCCAGTCTCCGGACCTTAATCCCATAGAAAATCTGTGGAGGGAGCTGAAGCTTCGAGTTGCCAAGCGACAGCCTCGAAACCTTAAGGATTTGGAGAGGATCTGCAAAGAGGAGTGGACCAAAATCCCTCCTGAGATGTGCGCAAACCTGGTGACCAACTACAAGAAGAGTCTGACCTCTGTGCTTGCCAACAAGGGTTTCTCCACCAAGTACTAAGTCATGTTTTGCTAGGGGATCAAATACTTATTTCACACAATCAAATGCAAATCAATTTATATCTTTTATATAATGTGATTTTCTGGATTTTTTTTTGATATTCTGTCTCTCACAGAATGAACCTGTTAAAATAAACCTACCATTAAAATTATAGACTGTTCATTTCTTTGACAGTGGGCAAACTTACAAAATCGGCAAGGGATCAAATAATTATTTCCTCCACTGGATAGGCTTTACACCCGTCTGGTCAACCTTTTGTTGACCGACTGTTTTAAACACGTTCCGTATGTGATGTATATTGCATATAGTCGGCTAATGCGTGCCGTTATGTTTTAGCCCACGATGCCTCGTTTTTGAAGATGAAAGCTGATCTTTTTTTTTTTGTTGTGTCTGGAGTTATTCGCATTGCTTATGCAGTAATATAATATGTGTAAAGTAAATTAATGGTGACCTGGTTTTGAAATATAGGCTTATGGCGGATTGTTGGTTT
Source organism: Synaphobranchus kaupii (assembly GCA_029718625.1). Lineage (NCBI taxonomy): Eukaryota > Metazoa > Chordata > Actinopteri > Anguilliformes > Synaphobranchidae > Synaphobranchus > Synaphobranchus kaupii. The sequence goes on along the minus strand of CM056381.1, from coordinate 10,233,466 downwards.
GATAAAAAAACGAGGTGAAATCTGTCTGAGAAAGGTCCGTGCTCCTGACTATAACACTACAGTTTCAGTGGCCTTGAGATGCAGTGTATATGGGGGTGTATTTACGGGAGCACGTATTTTGTCCTGTGCTCTACAGGAAGGCTGTACTCATGTTTGGAGCAGATGCGGGCGGTGCTCGGCGATGCCGTCCCCGAGTCCGTCCTGGTGGACGCCGCAGTCGCTGCCGGCTTCGAGCCCCAGAAGGCGCTCGACTCCGTGCTCTCCGAGGAGAGCCGGAAGTCGCCGGCCGCCAAAAACCAGCAGGAAGCGCCGTCGGCTTCGCGGAGCGACAAAGGTACACGCCCGCTTTGTGAATGAACCCTGTTGTGGAAGGACACATTAGATCTGTCCTGTTGTGGAAGGACACATTAGATCTGTCACCGATATGTTCCAATAAAATAAAATGTAAAAATCCAAAATGACGTGATCAAATCGGTGAGTCGCTCGTAGAATATGGTAGCTCCACCCATTTTTGAAGCGCCGTCCTATCCCACCGCTGCCTTTCCTCAAAACAGGTTATATGGAAGTACGTGTAGTTTTCAGGGAGTATATTCTGTGGGTGTATGGTGCATTAAAATTTGATTGGGTAACAAAAGTAGAAAAGCACCAGCTTAATTTGTAAAAGGTGTGGACCGGTGATATAGTGATAGTGGTAGTCCTATGGCTCGGTTAGTAGAGCATTGCGCTAACAACGCAAAGGTGCGGGTTCCATGCCAGGGGACTACATATACTGAAAAAATGTATGTATTCATATACTGTAGGTCGCTTTGTATAAAAGCGTCTGCTAAGAAGCATGTATTCTCCATTCTATAAACGTTTAAATGCTTAAACAAAAGATCCCGCACGGCCAGCTAGCCTGCTGATCTTTCTTTAGTCACGTTCTTCGGTGTAATTACGACCCGTAACTTTTGGAACTGGCAGAATACAAGCCTCGTCGCTTTACGGTGCATTGCGACACACGGGCCTTGTTCGCCGCTTGAGTATAGGTGATTGTTAGCCATCGGTCTCAACGGCTCATACCACTATTTTCCAGTGTGACCCGTTTCCTACATGTGACAAAGGGTCATTGCGTCAGTATTTGTGCTTATTGACCTTTTCGAAGAACTCACTACGTGGACCAGCCGGCTTTGATCTAAACAAGTCAACATCCTGCATCGCAGTACTGTTAAGGTTAATTTAGGCAACTTTGTTGAGAAGCTAGTAGCTTTGATTGTGAGAAGATGCACGTATGCCATGATTCATTTTGACAGCAAGATAATTGCACAAGCTGGGATTATAGTTTCAAGTTCCGAAAGTTTCATACGATTGATATCACAAACGAATGTGCTGAAGTTACTTGTTATTGTTGCTAGAAATGACTTTAAAACTATTCAGGGATGTAAATTGTTTGCTCATGAACTGCACACGCTGAATTTGTCAGAGTAGACTGGCAGATGGCCGCTACCATGTCCACGTTAAGCATTGTTTAGGGTCCAGATTTTAGGGAGTTGGTTCAGGGATGTTGAGTGTGTGTTTCATGCCTGTGCACATTCGTTAGTTGCGCGTTCCCTGACACGTGTTTAACGAAGTGCCCTTCTTCCCTTCCCCCTGCTTCCTGCCGCGATTCGCCACCCGTTGGGTCGTGATCGTCCGTCGGGCCCTGACATGACGTTTCTGGCTACTGTAAGGTAAGGAGCCTTATTTTCCTCATATGTCACTGAAACTGGCATCGACATGCGTGCGCCGGCGATGAGGGTCTCGAATCCGCTAGCCGTTGTAAACCTCGCCGATCTTTTAGCGGGGCCTGACCCGGAGCTGAGGACGTCTCCGTTCTGTCAGAACCTCGACGCGCACTCCGGCGGCGGCCGCAATCTGCCGGCGAACGGTCCACGCGCCCAGACTGACGCGCTTCAGGCCGCAAAACCTGCGCTCGCGACGGGTGACGGCGGCCGCGCGAGAAGCAGCTTGGCCCAGCTCATGAGCGACCGCGATCGGAATCCTAACGAGGGCGGAGCAGCGGCGAGTCACGTGACCAGCTTCGGTTCAGCACCGGGAACAAGGCCGTTCGAACTGAGAAGCAGTCTGGCTGAGTTGATGACTCGGCATGATCAGAACCATAGTACAGACGGAGCTTTAGGAAGTCACGTGACTAACTCTGGAACTCCACCAGGAAGTGGGCCGTGCGGACTGGCGAACGGTCCGTCCCTGGGTCTCTCCTCCTCTCCGATAGCCTATAGCCTCCAGAGCAGTTTATCTCTCGGTGCTTTGGCCCCGTTAAACGGCGGAGCTCCGGGTTCCAGTCCCCTCTCGTGCTCCCTGGGAAGTTTATCGTTGGCAGACCTCCAGACGTCCGGTCCGATGGGCGTGCCCCCCGTACCCCTAGGTTTCGCCGGCCCTGGCCCGGCCCTCCAGAGCAGCCCGATAGACACCCGTGGCGGGGTCAGCGACCACAAGGGCAGCCCGTCATTGGCCGACCTGATACAGGAGCACAAACAGAGCAGCCCTGTGCTGTACAGCTCCCTGCCTAATGTCCAGAGCCAGCTGGGGAACCAAGCCCCGAGATTACCGCCACCCGGGTTATCATTCCCCGGGTTACCGACACCCGGGTTACCGTTCCCCAGGTTACAGTCGCTATCGGCGCTGGCTGCCCAGCACGAAGCCAAGACGTGGCCCCTCCCTGAAACGGGGCCGCTGTCCTCATTGTTGCTAGGCGACCGACAGGGTGGTGCCGGGCGAGAGGTGAGCCCGTCGGGACGGAGCGGCGGTCACCGCGCGGGCGAGTCCGAGGCGTCCTGCGGTAAGGGCGTCGGCTCGCCAGCGCGGCCTTCCTCGTGCCCGCGTCCGAGGGTCGACCTGAGCGCGCTCGTCCCGCAGGCCGACCGATCGGCCCGTCTCGCCCGCCCGATGGCCCTGTGGAGGGGCGGCGCTCTCCCCGGGGGGCGAGTCGCCGTCGTTCTCCCCCCCTCGCCGTGCCTCCGCAGGCCCTCGGTGTTTGCCAGGCCGTCCGTGTTCGCCCTGACGCTCTCCGTGAGGTCGCCGGGGAAACGGCAGCGGGGACGGACAGCGGGGATCCACAGGGCGTTTCGGTACGGCAAGCAGATGGAGCTGGTGAAGACCAAAGAGCAGGGCCCCCTCTTTGACATCACCCCTTTCCACTTCCAGACCCCCTCCCCCGACGACGTGGTGAAAGCCAATCAGAAGAAGGCGTTCACACGCGACTAGCGTACGTAGCGATTTAGCGGGCGTTTGGCAGCATGCATTTTTTTTGTCATATTCCAGCAGTATTCAGGTTTTATCATTTTACTCATTATTACAGAAGATTTCTTTTCCAAAATCTTTTGGTATCCAACAGTTGTATTGCTTTTTTTAAAGGGGTTATGTGGTATTTTACCTCAGGTGAGAAATATTTTTTCAAATGTTTCTTAGAATTTATGTCTGAGTAGAATTCAAATTTTACTGTAAGGTGTTTGTGTTTAGACCTGCACCTGTAAATGATAGGATTGTTTACCTCACAAGTCATTTTATAACAGGTCTTAATTGCAGGATTTGTTGTTACACCATTACTTTACATTCATTTTTTAGACCTCAAATCAAGGTAAACTTTTAGTGTAAATTTTTTGCCTTTTCCAAAACTTCAGGGTCACTGTGAAAAAAAAGAAAAAAGAATCATAAGAATCATGATACTCATTTTTATACTGTCCTTTTTTTTCCTGCTTACTGCTGTGTACGGTCACGGTGTGAACTTCGATCACTATTAGATTACAGTCACTTTGCTCTATTCTTAGGGGGACTTGAGATTTAATGTCTTACCTGGTCAGAAAAGAGTTCTCCTCCATTAACACTTTGGGGCAGCCCCCAAAGACCACAGAGTGTCTCTTATATCCAATAAGGATGGAGCACTGTGCCGTGGGGGGGGGGGGGGGGGGGGGGGGGGGGTTGGAATGCCGTTGCATGCCTTTCACCACAAGTTCCAGTGTAACCATGGTGATGTTTTTTTTTTTTTGCATTTTGCATTTTACACACAAAGTGATGTTTGGCTGGTTTATGAAAAGGAGATGGAAAATGAGTCCGAGAGAGAGAGAAGCACAGTTCACAGGGTTTGATAAGAAAGAGGATGCGCGTTGCAGGTGCGTCCACATTGGAAATAATGAGTAACGTGCACCCTTTTGGTTTACCACCGTGAGAGGCTGCTATTTAGCAGGGACAACCTGGAGATTTTCCATATACAAACGCTCATGACCAAAGCTCTGTGTCTTACACACACACACACACACACACACAGAGGCATAACCTTAAAAGCACTAACACTTTTGAGTAAAATTAACTTTAATTTGTAAAACATGAATTTACTTTAATAAACATTTTGGAACTTTGTTGGATTTACACATGCATCATATCTCTAAATACATACTGTGACTGAATATACCGACTATATTTTTTTATATGTTTTTCATAAGAATCGTCATATTTGTCGCATTGCATTCCTGAATGTATTTTGTAGTGTATTTTAGCTGTAAAAATTGTATTTTGAAGGCTTATATTTTTAAAGCTAGAAATGTACATCTGTGTTTGCAGATTTTTTGATGATTGAGATTTGTGTAAATACTGAAATAAAGTTTGCAATACGATCTGCTTTCTGAGGACTTGTTTAAATGTGTAGGTTTTTCCTCTACCAGGTTCATGCTCAAATAACAGTGGCAAAATATCCTGCCTGCTTGAGTGAAGTGCAGCCAAATATGTTATGCCAATCAGGATGATAAGGATGGCTCTGTCTGGCCGTTGTATAGGTTTTTCAACTTATCTTTAAGGAGCAAATTCAAGCAAACTTTTAGTGGACGTGCCCGATTTAAAAAGAAAAATATACAATTAACTTCTTCCTTAAATTTGAGTCTCATAAAAGGAGAGGATGGTAGCGGAGAGAACTCAAAATCCGGCTGTGGGTCCGGACTCCCTGCGTTTTTTGTTTCAGAAAATACCAGAAAAGACATTTTGTTTTTCTCTGTTCATCTTGTATGGTCAGAGCCCTCTGTGCCTGTTTGGTGTGTATCACTGAGAGCCACATAGGCCATGTGGCAGAGATCACTGAGCAGCGTTTAAGGCTGAAAGGGGACTTTTAGACGCAGATTTGGAGAAAGAGATCCGTATCTTCCAAAGCTGCAGAAATCTCAGAAACGAGTCTTGCAAGGGCTTTGCATTTGATCTGGGTGGAGATGTAAACTCCATTTTTTGTCTGTTTGCGTTTTTTTTTTTTTAGTGTGGCTGCATTTTCAGCTCTCACTCACACTGAAAACAGTCAGTCCTGTGAATTGAGAGCCTGCTTGGGACACGCAGTTCGTGGGCCGAGGCATTTGCTGAGTTGCCGGTTCTCTCTCTCTGCCTCGGAGCAACGAAACGGGGAACTTCTGCGCTCGCCGTGATTCAAATCCCGTGGCGTAGTTTGCAGGTCAAGAAGGCAGCAGCCAGTTAATTGAATCTGTGCTCAATAGAGAAATGTGTGGGTTTATTGCAGGAAGTGGTGCATTGAAAATGTCAACTTTGCAGTGCTGTGTACCATCTCAACACCTCTCTTCTTCTCTCTCCCTCTCTCTTTTTCTCTCTCCCTCTCTCTTTTTCTCTCTCCCTCCCTTTCTCTCTCCTTCTTTCTCTCTCCCCTCCCTCTCTCTCTTTCTCTCTCCCTTTCTCTCTCCTCCTTTCTCTTTCTCTCTCCCCCCTCTCACAATCTGTCCTTTCTCCCTCCCTCTCTCTTTCTCTGCTTTTTTTTTTTTTTTTGTTGTTTTTTTTTTAAACCACCTACGTAGGAAAATGTGATCCTCTCACAGTACCGGGGTGATGACACTTTGTTTTTGTTTTTTTCCTCTTGTTTCTGTACCTTTTTGGACAACATGAAATTGTATGGACTTGAGCTCGCCGTTCTTCATGTGCTGGACCATACTGCGGTCTATAGACAGTAGCTGACCGTTCCTGGGGTCCAGGGAGGGACATGCACAGTGTAGTTTTGAAATTTCCGTATGCCTTCATGCAAGCTTGTGCTTAGTCCTGTCCAGATAGCTGTCCTTTCGATTTTACGCCTTTGATTCGGGGAAAAGGTGTCTCGGAAGCTTGTAGAACAAGAACCGGTACGTTTGAACCGTAATCTATGTTTGAACCGTAGCTGCAGGAGGGTAACACTATCTGCTGGCTGGGCAACGTAGCTTCAGATGCATTATGGGAAATATTTAATGGGTCGTCGCGAGGACTGATCGTTCGTTTATGTGTTTTAAAATGCACCAAGCCTATGTATGGGGCTAAACACTCAACTGTACAGCGGTCCATCATGGGACTGTGGATGTACACCAACCTGGCCTTGCGCAGAATAATAAACATTAGAACATCTCTTTAAAAAGGTAGCCATGAAGTTGTAAAAAAAGGTGGAAACGGTAATATTAAATCGCTTTCATAGGGAGTTGGACCACCATGTGATGTCTGAATAGCTTGTAATTGACACGGCATAGAACCTGGCAGCATATGGAATTCCACAGGAGGGGCGTGGCGTCGTTACCACGAGAAAGGCGGTTAACTCATGCCTTGTTACGGGAGGCGGAGAACGCCGTCTCATATGTTGTTCCAGGACTGGTTCAGGTCTAGTGACTCAGGAGGCCCCTTGGCAAGTGGAGGACATCATTGTCATGCTCATCAAACCCATTGGGGTTGATCGCACATGCCCTATGGATCAGGGATTTGTAATTCTGGAAGAGGTGCTGTAAAACGGAATGAAGGTGCTCACTGAGAATCACTAAGTAGTGATTACCTTTGTCCTCGCCTTCTAAAGGGGACAAGAGCACCCTAACCAAGCCAGGAAAATGCACCCTCACTCCAATATAGAACCAGTAGAACCCTTAGCAGGTGGAACCGAGACCTCAGGCCTGTAGGCTTCTTTAGGTGGGAGAACATGGTGAAGGATGGTCCATCTGACCATATCGCACCCCCCCCCCCCCCCCTCCGTGGTAGTTCATTGCCTGTGCTTAATACTCCACCTTGCTCCACTTGAACCCCGGATTGCGTAACTGGCTTCGTTATAAGGCTTATTGAAGGCAGATGACCGTGTGCTGGAGGGCGGTAGTTTCATCATTCAGTCTCCGGCTCTTACCTGTGACTCAAACTGAAGTCAAGCTAACGTGCTAAAAAAAAAAAAAAACCCCAGTAATATCTGGCACTCCAGGTCTAGGGTTCCCCGCCCCTGAATTAGCAAACTAATTTGCGCTTTGTCTTAGGGTTGCTGACTTGAGCGTGAATTGTATATTGCTCATCACATACTCAACCAGTTCTAGAAAAAGAACAGCAGCTTATATGTTAATATTGTGGTGGATGGCTGCTGTTTCCCCTCTCTTTACTTTATGACTCATCTTAAAGGAAGGGAAGGTGACATGACAGGTATTCAGCATGAGTTATTGGTTATTGGCTTGGTGTGCCCCCTCAAGCTGGAGATGGACCGTGTAGAGATGGGTAGTCTGCACATCTCATCTCTCAGAGCTCAGAAGAGCTGCTTGATTGCCGTGGCGACGATGTGCTTTGACCTCTCCTTACTTCGTTCAGCTACAGTGCACTAAATGTTTATTTCATCTCAAGGAGCCATTTGAGGAAGAATCCTCATTTACGATGGTGTCGGGTTACAGATATAAAACCAACGGAACAGATATTTCAACAGTGTGATAAAAGAAATTGAAATAAATTTTAAAAAGTAGAAATTTCTACTAATTATTTCTAGTAAAAATAATTAAAAGGTGATGCGTGCAGTGGAAGTGAAAAACAATTAGACTCAGACTTAAGCTCAGAGATCAGAGATTTGGTGGAACTGGTGCAACGGCAACAGTGAGTTTAGTTTTAAGGTGCTTTGTGGTTTATTCCACGTGTGCATTGCCGTAGTAACTGAAAAACGCCATCCTCAGGCTCCCGTCGTTGTGAAAATCACAACTTTTCCACATTTTCCTCGTCTTTGTGAAGTCATCGGAGAAGAATGACTCCGCATCTTTCCCTCTGTAAGCGCATTTTAAGCTTGACTTGGTTGAGGGAGTTATGGAAAGGTGACGGAAACCTGCAGATCAAAGAGACTGCTCACCTTTGCTTCGTCTCAGCGGAGCCTTTAAAGCTAAACTTGGCTTTTCTCTTTTTAAAGTGCAGTGTTTTCAACTGATGCATTTGTTTTCCGCAAACCTGACTTTGTTATTATTTTTTTTTTTTCGACCAGCGGTAATGTTTCCGCAAAGAATTATCGCCGTTCTAAGGTATCGCTGATTTCGAGATCAGGGGCAGTCTTCCACAGTAGTTCATCTTTTTTTAATTTTTTTAATTTGAAAAGCGATGTAAGGTTGTAGTGATGCCAGTTTCATTGACAGAGCCGTGTCTTCCGGTGCAGGCTGGTATGTGTGAAAATGAAAATGCCAACCCTGAAGATGATTAGTAATTCCACTTCGACCTGACTGTGTGTTTTTGTCAAGCGGTGGGGTTCCGACATGACCAAGCACAGTAATGTTTTGGGAGGTTTGAGCGTTGTAGCAGTGTGCTGAGGATTGCTCGTTTTGTCAGAAACGTGCTGGATGTGCTGGGCGTGGGGCTTGCAGTTCCGTTTACTTTTTTGAATATTTTTTTTGATGGGGCTGTGTTCATTGCTTTGCGCTCGGTTACAATCTCAGCATCTCTGCACCTGTTGGATATAAAGGCTTTCAAAAAGTTCAACCAGCAGAGCACAATAGGTCACTTACAGATCTTACTTACCTTACACACACACCTACACAGACCCACTTATGCATGCATGCATGCATACACACACACACACACACACACACACACACACACACACACACATGCGTGCACACACACACACACACACATGCGTGCACACACACACACACACATACACCACTGCAGAAAGATCTTTGTCTTTCTTGGAACAGATGGACATGAAAATTGCTGTATGCAAATGTCTCTATTTTCCCATTTTATCTTAGTTACTTTTGAGGTCAGGCCTCAGGACATTAGACTGTCAAATTTACTAAGCAACAAATACACAATTTTACTGTACAGTTCAATGTTCAGTTAATTTACTAGTGAGTTGATGTACTAGTAATCTGTGAACTGTAATGCTAAAATGAGGCTGGGGTTTTTGTGGTATTTTTTAGAAGCAGCTAATTAATGTAGATTTAAGCAATACAGATACAATTGTGACTTAGTGAAGCTGTTGTACATACTGTACAAATGCAAGGGACTTTCCCAAAGAGAGAGAGAGAGAGAGAGCAAGTGTTGGGCTGAAACTGCCTTTGACTGGCCTCTTCAGATATGCAAATAATATTTTGAAACCGATAAAGCACTGATCAAATCCTCCCATCTCTCCCTGGGTACATCAAAGAACTGAACGTCTTACTGTTGAGTGGATTATCCAGGAATCCTGTAATTCAATCCTATAGGCAGCCCAGATGCCTGTCTACTGTACTGTAGCGCCCTCTATTGGTGGATAATTCATAGACACACGGTTCTTAGGGTATACTGTATCTTCTACTGTAGGGGTATAGAAACGGCTCTTGGTTCTGATCTGCGATTCCTCTTTGCGTTGCATAATTACTTTTTATTAATTAATTTTTTCACAATAATTTAGAGTTGTCTTTCCTTTTGCAGCTTTTGGTTTTTGTAATTGTGGCTTGCTGTGCGTTTGACAGATAATAATAATAGTGGTGAGATTGGCTCCTCTCACAGCCAGATAAGTGAGCAGTAATGCATTCCCACCCTCTCATTGGGAGCTGGTGATAGTGTGGCTCTATCTGTGCCAGGGCTGATACACCAGCTCTGGCTGAGCCTTGTTACCAAGCTGGGCCAGATAAGGCAACTGAATTCTCAATTCGATCGTCTGTCAAACCAAAAACAACGAAACGCCGCGTCCGTCTGTCTTTCCTCCTCGTGCCGTCGTGCCAGCCAGTCGCGTCCCTGGTCTGTTCTGGGAAAGAAAGGCAAAGTTCCGCCGACAGCAAGCCCGTTTCCCATAATGCCGCAGCAGTGACACCCGTGCTTGTGAAATTTCCCATAACCCAATAATAAGACCGTGCTGCGTCTCGGACGCGTTCCCCGGACCTGCTGTTGAAGGGCGTGGCCGTTTGGCGCGTCTCGCTGGCCTGGCCCCGTTCTGCGCGGTCGCCTCTCGTCGGCACAGGTTCGAAAGGGCAGTGCCCTTCGGGGGTCGAGACTGAGCCCTGGACCGTAAATGAATGCCAGGAAGCTTCCGGAACGGGAGCGCCGGGGAACAGGATGTGGGGGGAGAGGGGGGGGGCACTGGGAGGGGGAGAGGGGGGGGCACGGGTCTTGCGTTTGCGTCGGGTATGTCGGTGTTCTATAGCTACCCAGCGCTAAAAGGGCACGGTTCGTTTCCTGAAAATATACAGCGCGTGTGCGCATAAACGCTCCACTGGTTCCACCATCTTGTTCTTGGAACCGAATTCTTGACTCCCTTTTTAATTAATTAATTAATTAATTAGATCAATCACTTGAGCTGACAAAAAAAAAAAAAAAAAACTACTGTGGAAGTCTGCTCTTACATGCTTGTTGGGAATGTTTCACTCTCTCTTACGGGAGAGAACCAGCGTTGGTGTACGCGGCTGCTGTTTAGGAAAGTAAACCGGTTGGAATAAATCCCAGCGTACAAACCGGCCCTCCAGGACCGTTGCACGCCCTGTGGCACAGGTCATTGTGTTCATGGCTGAGTGAGTGTAACTGCCGTGGATGTGGGCATGTGGTTTAAAATAATCCGTTTAAAATAAAGTTCATTTGATACGGTCAGATTCTGCCTCTCTGGTCATAAACATGCAGTAATATGAGTGCACCATTAAAAGATTTAAGAACAGGATATAAATAGCAGAAACGGCTGTTCAGGAACAATCAGTTATATGATATTGTCATACAATATTGTCAAATAATGCACTCACTCCCTCACTCGATATTTACAAATAATTTGAACAAATAAATTTCATGAACAAATAATTTCATGAAGCCTATAGTACTTTAGTTTGCATCCGGCTGTATAAATGGCCCTATTGTTCCAGCTGAAGTTACTATATACTCACCCTGGATGAGGGAGCTTATTAAGTAAATTAGTGATGGAAACCAAGAGTAGAGGCAGAAACTCTGTGTGTTTTCAAGACCAGGCTTGATATGGTGCGGGATACTACAGTTTGTAGGTAAACAGTGAGCACTAGGTACCCTTTAGTGGTAGGAAAATGGCGAGCATTGTTGGGCTGAGTGGACCGTTCTAGTCATTATTTTATGTTGAGTCAAAATTCACACGGTTCTTAAACTCGCGTGTCGCAAGTGCGGAATTAGCTGGACGCCCTGTGGATGGATTGGGGAGGGGCGGGGTGGTGGTAAATCTTGCTCAACATCCTCCTCTGGGTGACTGGTTCCTGATTGAACCAGTCTTAGAGGCCTGCGGGTATAGAAGTACAACACTGGGGAGGGAGGGAGGGCAGTTGTGGTCACGGCGTTGTGGACAGAACAGAGAGCGATATCTCACTCAGGTGGCTTGGGGTTGTCACCGCTCTCCGGCCTTTATGGCTTTCATGTCAGAGATAGGGTGTGGCGTTCATAGTGTGACGTTAGCTTGACGAGCGCATTTACGCGAAAGGGAGTTGAAATCTGCAGGGGTTTCGAAAAACGGCACAACACCTGCTTCAGCGGCGTTGTCCTGCTCCTCCTCATCCACGTTTTTCCTTTATGAATCTATCCAAGGAACTTTTCAATTTAATTGATCTCCTTTTTTTTTTTTTCTTGTTTCTCCTGAGCTGTGGCCTACTTTCAGAATTTGTCTCGGTCTCTGCTGCTTGAGCTTGCCATTTTGCCACCCGACAACTTTAAGCGAATTTGAAAAATAGCTGCAGGCTGCTCATAATATGCAGCGTAGGGACGTAAGCCTATAGCTGCTTCCCACATAACGTCAACTTTCCAAAGCACCATTTAGTGTGTCTGGGTGTGCTTCACAAAGATATATAGGCTGTTTTATCCCCCCCCCCCCCCCCCCCAAAAGACGGGCCACCTTAAGTATAGTTTTGGAAAGAAAAGAGAAGCATCTCTCAAAGGCTCCCCTTGAATTGTATTTCTGGATTTTTTTGTTTGTTTCTTTTACTCACCTCTGCTGAGGTCAAATCTGAGTTGACCTTACTTTGGGACTGTGCTATCTCCTGGGTAAGATACTGCATTGAGATGTTATAGACCTCCCAGCATGTCTGCATCTCACAGAGACCTGCAGCCAATCACAGTCCAGATGAACCATGGTGACTTAGAGCGCACATTCAGATGGGCCAATCACAGTCCAGACTAGCCATGGCATGGGGCACACATTCAGATGGGCCAATCACAGTCCAGATTAGGCATGCCTTATGGCACACATTATGTTGGGGGTAACTGTTGAAAGGTGTGATTTGGAACAGGTGCATTTCTCTTTCTGCAAAATGCATGCATGCATGCATGCATACACACACACACACACACACACACACACACACACACACATACACACACACACACATGCGTGCACACACACATACACACACATATCTTTGTGAAGCACACCCAGACACACTAAATGGTGCTTTGGAAAAAAAAAAAACGGCCAAATCTCGGACGAAGCCCCCAATTTATGACGAAGCCCTGACCCAACCGCAACATAAATGGACAGACGCAAAAGTAAACAAATTTTATTAAATAAATAACAATACCAAACGTAGGAATGGATGCGTGCCTGCATGGGATGTGTATGATGGGTGTATGGATGTGTTTAACGAAGATATAAGAGTTTGACTGACAACACAATGAAAAAGAGAGACGCCAGTGAAGCAACCCTGGTATCCGGTCTCAACCTCCTTTTAAAGAAAACCCGGCGATTGCCGTGGCAGCCAATTAAGCCCCGGGAGGCGGACCTAAAAAGGGAAAGGAGAAAACAGGGGTAACAACTTAACAAGCGACCGTAACAGTCTGTTATTAAAGGCATTGTGGTTCTGTGCAAAGAGAAGCAGGCCGGCCTGCTGTTATTGCCTCTATAATGACAATACTGGAGTCAGGTTCTCATTTCTCTGACTCTAGAAACATCCCCATAAAAACTCCCTTACAATTACATGAGCTGTTTCCTTGGAAATTCCCACAAAGCCCTTATCTCGACGAAGACACACACACACACATACATATATACACACGCGCACAGCAAAATATATAATACACACACATATATATATGTGTGTGTATTCACACCCACACATACACACACACACCCACACATGATGATTTTGCTTGCACAGCTGTGGTTCTCTTAAGGCAGCTGCAGTGTCGTGAGCAGGAAGCTGCAATCTTTATTAGAATCGTTATAATTAATAATCTTTGGACGGGGATCCTTTGTGGTCAGCGTGTTTCTTCTGAAATCTGTAACACTGAAGACGTTACTTTCCACACGCGTGCACTTGCATTTTCAAAATAAAATAACTGGAAATAAAAAGAAAAAAAGAGAAAATAGAGAAATGATTAAACCAATAAAGTAAGATGACAGTGTGATTAAAGTATTCCACATCTTTGCAGTTATCAATATATTTTGAGGCTAAACCATTTAGTGCTTTTGAAAACAACTAACAAGGCTGCTGGATGGCTTATTCGGTTAAAGCGCCACACTGTGGTGCATGGATGAGACTCAAGGCCTCGGATTGAAGTCAGACCGCATCATGCCGACTGTGGCTGGTGGCTCCATAGGGCAAATTTTGGCGATTGCCTCGCTCAGTGAATGGGAGGGTTCTGTCGAATAGGTTTCAGGGCAGTGTTCTGTGTGTCCCCAGAGTGTATGTGGCCAATCGGGGCAGTGTTATGTGTGTGTCCCCAGAGTGTATGTGGCCAATCGGGGCAGTGTTATGTGTGTGTCCCCAGAGTGTATGTGGCCAATCGGGGCAGTGTTATGTGTGTGTCCCCAGAGTGTATGTGGCCAATCGGGGCAGTGTTATGTGTGTCCCCAGAGTGTATGTGGCCAATCGGGGCAGTGTTATGTGTGTGTCCCCAGAGTGTATGTGGCCAATCAGGGCAGTGTTATGTGTGTCCCCAGAGTGTATGTGGCCAATCGGGGCAGCTTTATGTGTGTTCCAGAGTGTATGTGGCCAATCTGGGCAGTGTTATGTGTGTTCCAGAGTGTATGTGGCCAATCGGGGCAGCGTTATGTGTGTTCCAGAGTGTATGTGGCCAATCAGGGCAGTGTTATGTGTGTTCCAGAGTGTATGTGGCCAATCAGGGCAGTGTTATGTGTGTCCCCAGAGTGTATGTGGCCAATCGGGGCAGTGTTATGTGTGTTCCAGAGTGTATGTGGCCAATCGGGGCAGTGTTATGTGCTTGTCTCGCCCAGAGTGTATGTGGCCAATCGGTGCAGTGTTATGTGCGTGTCCCAGACACAGCCCCATAGAGGGTTTTTCCCGCGGTAAGTTCACACGTTTGCAGAAAGTCCGCCACCTCCTTCATCACGTCTGAGTGGGGATCGCTGCTTCGCTGCTCGGGAAACGATAAAATATTCCACCGGTTGCAGTTGCTAACCGCTCTGACGTGGAAGTGGAAAAAAGCTATGAGAGCGCTGCTATTCTTGGTGAGGAATACAGCCTCCTTCCATACCCTGTCATCCATTTACACCATTTCCTTTATATGTCTTGGACACAGAGATGCAGGCCTTCCTATCTGTACAAGGGGTGGAAAAGGTACATTGGATTTTCTGTGAAATTCTGCACACCGCTGCAGATTATTAACCTTACCCACGCTTACCGCTAGATCTTAACTTCTACCAAGCGGTGAAAAGGCCTGACCCAGGAGAGATGCATTCCCTACGTGGGATTTGACCCTATAACCTTCCACATCCCAGCGTGCTTACTATGGCTCAGTAGGACTCATAGCCTTTAGGGGTGCTCAAAGCCTTGAGAGAGAGAGACACAACAGCATTAATGAACTTGCAAGTGAAGGAACAATCCAAATGCTTCTGTAAGATAAGCTAGTGAGTACACCAGGGATACTCAGATATGGCCTTTGGAGGCCAATAGCACTGCTGGTTTTGTTTATACCTGATTGGTTGATTGATTAAAGTGTCTGAATGGCTCCACTCCCAGGTGGACAGTCTGATTAGAGTGTTAGAATGAAAACCAGCAGTGCTACTGGCCCATGGGGCCAGATTTGAGTGACCCTGCTGTAGCAGAGCGCTGGTGTGCCCTGCAGTTTGTTGCAGGCCGTAGCGGCAGTTCTTGGTAACGGATGGCATGGCCAGGCCAGGCCAGAAGTGTGTGGTTAATCAGAATCTGTGAGGCTCGTCTACGCCGTATGAGCTTCCCCTGATGCCCGTGTCGCTTCCTGTTTGAGGCAGTGCTGAATCATAGCAGGCCGCTTGGCTCTCGCGCAAGCTGTTCGCACCTTCGCCTACGGGATCGGCTCGCCGCGCGGGATGGGAAGTCACAGCACCAGCCCGTTTCTCCGAATCACTTTTGCCACCCTTTTATGCTCTGCTGTAGTTACCTACCGTTAGCCTGCGGTTATTAGCTTCTGTAATCCTTTTCGCTGTTCTGTAATTACCTACCGTTAGCGTGCGGTTATTAGCTTCTGTAATCCTTTACGCTGTTCTGTAGTTACCTACCGTTAGCCTGCGGTTATTAGCTTCTGTAATCCTTTACGCTGTTCTGTAGTTACCTACCGTTAGCGTGCGGTTATTAGCTTCTGTAATCCTTTACGCTGTTCTGTAGTTACCTACCGTTAGCGTGCGGTTATTAGCTTCTGTAATCCTTTACGCTCTTCTGTAGTTACCTACCGTTAGCGTGCGGTTATTAGCTTCTGTAATCCTTTACGCTCTTCTGTAGTTACCTACCGTTAGCCTGCGGTTATTAGCTTCTGTAATCCTTTTCGCTGTTCTGTAATTACCTACCGTTAGTGTGCGGTTATTAGCTTCTGTAATCCTTTACGCTCTTCTGTGGTTACCTACCGTTAGCATGCGGTTATTAGCTTCTGTAATCCTTTACGCTCTTCTGTAGTTACCTACCGTTAGCGTGCGGTTATTAGCTTCTGTAATCCTTTACGCTCTTCTGTAGTTACCTACCGTTAGCGTGCGGTTATTAGCTTCTGTTATCCTTTACGCTCTTTTGTAGTTACCTACCGTTAGCGTGCGGTTATTAGCTTCTGTAATCCTTTACGCTCTTCTGTAGTTACCTACCGTTAGCGTGCGGTTATTAGCTTCTGTTATCCTTTACGCTCTTTTGTAGTTACCTACCGTTAGCGTGCGGTTATTAGCTTCTGTAATCCTTTACGCTCTTCTGTAGTTACCTACCGTTAGCGTGCGGTTATTAGCTTCTGTTATCCTTTACGCTCTTTTGTAGTTACCTACCGTTAGCGTGCGGTTATTAGCTTCTGTAATCCTTTACGCTCTTCTGTAGTTACCTACCGTTAGCGTGCGGTTATTAGCTTCTGTTATCCTTTACGCTCTTTTGTAGTTACCTACCGTTAGCGTGCGGTTATTAGCTTCTGTAATCCTTTACGCTCTTTTGTAGTTACCTACCGTTAGCGTGCGGTTATTAGCTTCTGTTATCCTTTACGCTCTTCTGTAGTTACCTACCGTTAGCGTGCGGTTATTAGCTTCTGTAATCCTTTACGCTGTTCTGTAGTTACCTACCGTTAGCGTGCGGTTATTAGCTTCTGTAATCCTTTACACTCTTCTGTAGTTACCTACCGTTAGCGTGCGGTTATTAGCTTCTGTAATCCTTTACGCTCTTCTGTAGTTACCTACCGTTAGCGTGCGGTTATTAGCTTCTGTAATCCTTTACGCTCTTCTGTAGTTACCTACCGTTAGCGTGCGGTTATTAGCTTCTGTAATCCTTTACGCTCTTCTGTAGTTACCTACCGTTAGCGTGCGGTTATTAGCTGTTAAAGGCAATTAGGCTTTTATAGGGCTGTCGGAGCATTTTTATGTTCCCACAGGAAAGCTTAATTTGCGAAGGTGCGAACAGCTTGCGCGAGAGCCAAGCGGCCTGCTATGATTCAGCACTGCCTCAAACAGGAAGCGACACGGCAAAATTTTTATTCATGTCCAAGTATTATATTGTATTTTTTATTTATTTATTTATTTATTTTAAATTTGTTTCAAATTATAATCATTTAAAAAAAACATTTAGGCTAGGAAAAATATCAACGTTTCAGTAGAGGAAGAATCATGTGGCCACAGCATGTAAAGGGTTAAAAAAATGTCAAATACTTTTTGACCCAGTTCTGGTCAGGTAGTGATGAAAAATGATAATGTGGCAACAACGGGTTCTGGGGTATTTCTGTAATGGTTTGGGGTGTTTCTGTAATGGTTTGGGGTGTTTCTGTAATGGTTTGGGGTATTTCTGTAATGGTTTGGGGTATTTCTGTAATGGTTTGGGGTGTTTCTGCAATGGTTTGGGGTGCATTATCCTGGCATGGTGTGGGTGCAGAAGGTCACCAGGTTAATAATGCTAGTCATTATTTAATGATGCCAGCTGACATTCTTCAACCCATGTTAAAGCATTTATTACCTACAGAAAAAGGGGTATATTTCAAGATTCGACTCCCCCATTCACACACACGCACACGCGCGCACACACACACACACACACACACACACAGCACAAGTAGTCACCCAGTGGTTTGAGATGGTGTGAGACTGATGTAATAGTTGTTTCGTGTTCATCCTGCAGAATACGAAACCGGTATACTCTGCGCTGTGGCAAATACAAGGTATACTGGCTGTATGTGGCCTGATGCCTTAACGTCTTCCTTTACATTTGTGTTGTAGGCTTATATTGTGTGATTTTTAAAATATGGTTTTGTGTGTGTCTGTGTGCGTGGGCGCATGTTTGTGTGTTTGTGTGTGTGTGTGTTCCTGTTTGTGTGCGTGTGTTCGTGTGTGTCTCTGTGTGTGTGTGAGTGTGTGTGTGTCTGTCTGTGTGCGTGTGTTTGTGTGTGTCTGTGTGCATGTGTGTGTCTGTGTGTGTTCCTGTTTGTGTGTGTGTGTTCGTGTGTGTGTGTTCCTGTTTGTGTGTGTGTGTCTGTGTGTGTGCGTGTGTTCGTGTCTGTGTGTGTGTTCCTGTTTGTGTGCGTGTGTTTGTGTGTGTCTACATACACGTGTGTGCATACATAGAAGAAGTAGCATGCAACTCATTCGGTGAGAGGCAGCGTCATTGGTCAGTTTGAAAATGTAACTTAACTGTCAATGAACGTACAAGAAAATTAACCATTGCCCTTATTTTGGTCAAATGACATGTTTTCACTCGGTCCTTTATGAGTCAGGGTCGTGGAATGACTTGCCCTGATGACCTCATAAAGCTCCCAGAATACCTCAGTGAAAAGAATCGCCAAGCAGCAGGCTTTTCTGTTCCACAGCACCCATAACATTTTAGAAAATAAAGTTTTGAATATTTTTAAATGGCCGTGCCTCAGGATATGCAGAGACCTTGTGCATGTGATTTCTTCCGTAAATGGGAAAATAAATATGAAAATATCTTGTTGTTTTGTCTGTATAAAAATGGGTGCTAAAAATAGGACGTTCATTCAAAAATGACACACAAAGTTCCCCCGTGGTAGTCATGCTCTGAACAGAGCTGAACTTAAACAGGTTGCTCAGTTATTGGCTTGGTTTGCTTCCTCTGTTTCCAGACAAACGGTGTTCCACAAATCTACCACAAATCTACATGTTCTTGCCAACTGAGCACTTTTTAAAATAAATTATTTAATTTTGTCCTTATTTACCCACGTAAAACAAAATGTATATATTGCTTCAGAGTAAGAGCAGCAGTTGATGCGTGCTAGAACAGTGCTAGAATCCGCTGCACTCTTAGCTTATTCAACTGTCCTGACAAACAAGTTCAAGTGCATTTACAATTAGGCATATTTGGCAGACACATGTAGCCAAAACGGCTTACACGCAGAAATGTTAATATGGTAAGCAACCTCTCACTATAGCTGTAGTTAGTTAAATCTGTGGAGTTATTGAGCTGACATGAGGCCGGTGAAATAAAGAGAGAAGGACCCTTCCCTTTTTAAAAATGGGGAAACAAATGAAGGATCGATCCAAAAACTGTAATAATGAAATAAAAGTGTTGCTTGCTTCTGGACTTCAGCCACAGAGAGGCTGTTGTAGCATTTCCCCCCTATAGCGTTTGCTTCACGCTGCTAAAAGTGTACAGAGTGCACGGTTTGTTTTTTAAATACAGAGTGCACTTTGTGCTGGAATGACTTACAGTGCCCTCCACTATTATTGGCACCCCTGGTAAAGATGAGTAAAAAGGGTTATAAAAGATTTGCCGTTTGGTTAATTAGCTTAATCTCACACTGAAAAAATGAGAAAAATCCAACCTTCAATTGAAGTAAATTTATTATGAGAAAAAAAAATCCCTCATCAAGAAATAATTATCTTTAACAAAACCACGTGTCCCACAATTATTGGCACCCCTGCATTTATATATAGAGTAATCATTTTTAATATTTGGTCGCATATCCTTTGCATGCCATGACTTCCTGATGTCTGTGACCCTACAACATCAAAAGACTCTTGATATTTTATTTTATGGTACTCTTACAAGCGATACTATAACGTCTCAGCATTTGAATGGATCTCTATGGAAATTGGGGCGTGGGACTAGATTTAGCTGTAAATTATGTATGGAATACATGGTTGGCTAAATGGCTCTAAGTCATCAAGGGTCTGATGTATCAAACAAGCCTTAAACATCACTCTGCTGCCAGAAATACAGTAGATATGGGTGGATAACTTGAAGGGTTTCTTCTCCTGACTTATTTTTCCATAGGGTTCAATAGGAAGAAAGAAACAACCCTTAAAGTGATCCATCTATATCTACTGAATATCTGGCAGCAGAGTGATGGTTTGAGGCTCGTTTGGTACCTCAGACCCTTGATGACTTACAGCCATTTTACCAACCATGGGTTCCATACTGTTCAAGCATAATTTACAGCTGAATCTAGTCCTGCCCCCCAATTCCCATAGAGATCCATTCAAATGCAGAGACGTTATAGTATCGCTTGTAAGAGTACCAGAAAATAAGATATCAAGAGTCCTTGTTGGGTCACAGACATCAGGATGTCATGGCATGCAAAGGATATGCGACCAAATATTAAAAATGATTACTTTATTCCATATATAAATGCAGGGGTGCCAATAATTCTGGCACATGTGGTTTTGTTAAAAATCATTATTTCTTGATGATGGATTTTTTTTTTCTCATAATAAATTTACTTAAATAAATATAAATTTATAAATACTTAATTAAATATAAATTTATAAATAAATTTACTTACTTTCAATTAAAGGTTGGATTTTTCTCATTTTTTCCAGTGTGAGATTAAGCTAATTCACCAAACGGTGAATTTATTATAACCCTTTTTCCTCATCTTTTCCAGGGGTGCCAATAATAGTGGAGGGCACTGTATATACTGAGTGCACTTTGTGCTGAATTGACTTTTACTCAGCAGGGAAAGGAAGGGAGCCTCCTGTAAGTAAACTCGACTCCGAAGTTGTGCCCAAAGTGGCCCGGATGACTGTCTCGGGAAAGAAGCAAACGCTGGGCTTTGACCTCCCCAGGTAAGGGCACCCAATGGCATGTTTGCAATACATTACATTACACTGCAATACACTGCACTGCATTACACTACATTACTCTGCATTACACTGCATTACATTACTCCACATTACACTGCATTACTCCGCATTCCACTGCATTGCATTCAGACACTCTCGTTCAGAGAGTAATGTAATGCCAGAGAACATAAGCACCAGGCCTGGCAACGGCTTTCCCACACCAGCGAGTGTGCATGCACGCTCGCTCCCACAATGCACCTCGGCCACCTGACTGGAGCAGAAGGTTGAAGAGTTAAACTCGTGCACGTGGTCTTTTAGGGAATTTAGCCGAATTAATTTATGACCTTAAATAAATGTCCAGCGGATACAAACAGCTCCAGGTAGTTAAAGGTGGGTGGAAGGTAAAGAGGAAACTGTGGGTAACTCTGGCAGACTGCAGCAGAGATGTTGTGCAGTGGTGCAGGCAGCCAGAGGAGGATGCTGGGCCGGTTATTTCCACAACGTGGCCTGCAGTTGTATGCCCCCCCCCCCCCCCCACCGGTCGCGAAGGCCGACGGTGGTCAGACAGAACAATGGGTCGTCTGGAGAGCTGGCTGGAGCCGGGAGATTAATTTCATCTGCGGGAGGCCCCGCCCTTCACCGCACTGCCCGGCCTGCACCCAGAGATTACGCCAGACCTCTGTATTAATGTCAGGGTGCACCAGAGGGGGGTGCACCGGAGGGGGGGAGGTGTGAGCGAAACCGCAGAGGGGGGCCTGCAGTCTTAACTCTTTTGAAGAGCTGGCTCATTGGAATGTTCCACTTCTGAGTCAGTGTTCTAGAACTCCGTCGCTTACCAGTAGTGATTGTTACATCAGCATTAGAATGTTCAGTTAAGAGCATTCTAATCACAAATTTGTGATCTTACGCAATAAAATGTCAAAGCAGAAGAGTGATTAGCAACGGTATCGGTAGCGCAGCTAGGCTAATTTACTTGCCTTGTGTCCCCCACCTTGAGCTGAATGTACTTTTACTGTGAGATACTCTTGATAAAAGAGCAAAAGGTAGTTTTAGCAGCAGCGGGTGCGCAGACGAGAGCTGTGGTGAAGGTGATATGTCAGTCGGTGATATTTGTTTGACTCAACCACAGCTTTGCGGTCGAGGCGAACGTCACGCTCTCGCTCTAAAGCGCGATTAGGATTGTGAAAGATGCTATATAAAGGCAGTCCATCGGGAAGATGTGAACGCGCTCTGAGTCAGAAGGTGTGGAAGTGTCTGTCTGGGCACATATTATGTGTTCTTAAATGCGTATGAGCGTGGAGACGGACTGGGGTGACTGCATGACAGAGCTCCAGTGATACGGCTCTGATGTTGGTCGGCCCGGCCTCCTGTACCCATCACTTCAGCTTTTACTCACAAGTGTGGGAAGTTAAAGAAGTGACAGTGATTAGTCACTTCTTTAACTTCCCACGCCCGATCGCTTTTATTTTTTCTATTTAAATGTCATCTTTTTTTACCCAGTAGGATGTTTTCTCTCTTTCCTCCTTCCCTCTTTCTCTTTTTCTTGAGATTTATGTGACTTTTCTTCATTCACATGTAAGCACAATAACATCCTTTCCTCCGTCTTGGTATGGTAGGATTTGTCCAAATGCATCCTGATGTAATGCTTGAATGTGCACATGCGTGGTTAAATATTTTTTTCATCTCTCTGACTGCAGCTGGGTGGGCAGTTGGGAGGGGCTAATGTTGAAGAAAGGGGCGGGACCACTCATGCCCCAGTGATCTGAACTGGCGGTCATAGTGTTGATAATTTATAGAGGTGGTAGTAGTGGGGAGAGAGAGAGACGCTGTGCTCCTATCCCCAGCTCTGAGGAGAACGGGATTGCGGGTGCCTCTGCGCGCAGGGGTGTGGCTTCCGACGATATCGGCGCCACAGCGATGGCGGGGCCCGACACGCCCTCCCGCCCCGCGGCCGGTGACGACCCGGGCGCTGTGCCGACCCCGGTGAGGGCTTCCGGTAAATCCAAGCAGCAGCTCAACGTAAAGGAGGAGCTGGAGAAACGACAGGGAGGGAAGCCGCTGCTCAACCTGGTGGTGATTGGTACGCTCCACGTGCACGCTACATGCCCACGCACGCACGCACGCGCACACAGACCCACTATGAACAGGACACTGCTGCACAAAGTCGGTCTACCATTGATGAAAAATGTTTTTGACAACTGCCAACTTTTTCATACGCTATTTCAGCATGTAAAATTTATACTGCATATCATCAAACTAAACCTTTGTTTATTTAACAATTTCAGTGAATTTAGACGGTTATTTCAACAAAAGTTAGCCGGGGGGGCCATTAAATCCAATAGCAAGATGCTAGTTGTTAGCATTGTTCCAATTCAGGTTTAGCCAATTTTAGCTACAACGCTGAGAAAAGGACAGAATCACTATAGCTTCACATACTATTGCGGGGGAAAGTAAAACAATATAAAAATGTAAAAATGGGTGAACTATCCCTTAATGGGATTAATAGACACAGCTAATTGATTAGTAAGGTGTGGGTTTAGTAAGGTGTGGGTTTAGGCCTAAAGCAGGCAGAGTGTGGATGTGCATTACTCTGGCTGCGCTTGGTACTGATTGTACCTTTACCTGCAGGCCACGTGGACGCAGGTAAAAGCACCCTAATGGGCCACCTGCTCTATCTGCTGGGCAACGTCAACAAGAGGACCATGCACAAGTACGAGCAGGACTCCAAAAAAGCCGGCAAGGCCTCCTTCGCCTACGCCTGGGTCCTGGACGAGACTGGCGAGGAGAGGGAAAGGTACCCCCCCCCCCCCAACTTTACCCTCGTCTTCACCCCTCCCAGTTTAAACTCCTGTCTGGAGAGCTGTACTGAATGGTTAGAGAGCTGGCTTTGTAACCTGAAGGTTGCAAGTTCGATTCCCAAGTAGGGCATTGCCGTTGTACACTTCAGCAAAGTAATGAACCTGAATTACAGTATATATCCAACTGTATGTAAAAAACATGTATGTTGTTTTGTGTGGATTATATGTCTTCTGATTCACACAAAAATGTAATAAAAAAATGTAAAGGGTATGAACTGTAAATGCTTTGTGTCAGGGGCGTGACCATGGACGTCGGGATGACAAAGTTTGAGACACCAACCAAAGTGATCACGCTGATGGATGCACCGGGACACAAGGACTTCATCCCCAACATGATCACTGGTGCAGCACAGGTATATAGCCTCGAACACCGTTAGGGCCAGAGATGCTGTTCTCCACAGTCACGTGATCTGCACAGGAATATAGCCTCGAACGCCATTAGGGCCAGACATGCTGTTCTACACAATCACTTGATCTGCACAGGTATATAGCCTCGAATACCGTTAGGGCCAGACATGCTGTTCTGCAGAATCTTGTGATCTGCCCAGGTGTATAGCCTCGAACACCATTAGGGCCAGACATGCTGTTCTACACAATCATGTGATCTGCACAGGAATATAGCCTCAAACACCATCAGGGCAAGATCTGCTCTACACAGTCACCTGATCTGCACAGGAATATAGCCTCGAACACCATCTGGGCAGGATCTGCTACCCTGTACAGGTACATAGCCTTGAACACCTTCGGGGCCAGATCTGCTGCTTTATACAGTCACCTGATCTGCAAAGGAATATAGCCTCGAACGCTATGTGAGGCAGACATGCTGTTCTGCAGTTCAGACGTCAGTAAGAGGAAACGGTACAGTTCTCCTTTGTAATGTAGCCCCATGAAATACGGCACAGCAGGAGCTGGGTTGAGAGAGCAGGGTGCATTGTGGGAAGGCGCAGGTGACGGTGAGCTGTTCTCCCGCAGGCAGACGTGGCGGTGCTGGTGGTGGACGCCAGCCGGGGCGAGTTCGAGGCCGGGTTCGAGTCGGGCGGGCAGACGCGGGAACACGGGCTGCTGGTGCGATCTTTGGGGGTCACGCAGCTCGCCGTCGCCGTCAACAAGATGGACCAGGTGAGGCCCGTCGTCAAGGCAACCGTATCACCACCGAACAGAGAGGGTACGGCTTCCGCACACTCCAGGAAGAACACCGTTTCTCTCTAATATTTCTCTCTCCCCCTCTCTCGCTCTCTTTCCCCTTTATCTCCCTCCCCATTCTCTTCCCCCCCCCCTCTCTCTTTCCCCCCTTTTCTCTCCTCCCCCTCTCCCTCCCTGTTCTCTCTCTCCCCCCCCTACTTGCTCCCTCTCTTTCTCTCTACCTCCCCTCTCTCGATCTCTCTCTCTTTCCCCCCTACTCGCTCCCTCTCTTTCTCTCTACCCCCCCCCTCTCTCTCTCTCTTTCCCTCATTCTCTCTCTCTGTCTCCCCCTCATTCTCTCTCTCTCTCTAATGTCTCTCTCTCATAGGTGAACTGGCAGCAGGAACGCTTCCAGGATATTCTCACCAAACTTGGCCACTTCCTGAAACAAGCCGGGTTCAAGGTAATGTTGTTTTGTTTTTTTTAATTGACAGCTTCTTTCACCCCCAAAACACCAAGATTCTGTGCTGTTTGGGTGCATGTGCTGCTGTTGTCTGCAGGGCCTTTGTGTGATTTTTGGCGGAGTGTGTTTATGTGTTTATGTCGGTGTTGTGCAGGACTCTGCTATCTGGTCTTTTGAGTGTGTGTTTGTGTGTCGTACAGGACTGTTATGTGGTCTTTTGAGTGTGTGTTTGTGTGTGTGTGTGTGTGTGTGTGTGTGTGTGTCGTACAGGACATTGTTATGTGGTCTTTTGAGTGTGTGTGTGTCGTACAGGACTCTGTTATGTGATCTTTTGAGTGTGTGTTTGTGTGTTTGCCCAGGACTCTGATGTCTCTTACATACCCACCAGCGGCCTGTCTGGAGAAAACCTCTCCACCCGCAGTGCAGTCAATGCCCTCACGGCCTGGTACAAGGGCCCTTGCCTTCTGGAACAAATCGGTGAGTGCGCTTAGCCCTTTAAAGTGCAAGGTCACAAATATGTGATTAGAATGTTCCTAACTGAACATTCTAATGCTGATGTAACAATCAAAGCCGGGGAGTTCTAGAACACTGACTTAGAATTTTGAAAAAAACGTTCTAAAAAAACCTACCGTTCAAAGGGTTAATAAAATGAGATATGCGAGCAGGACTGGTGAAATTACGCCGTATTTCTGTCTGTTTTGTGTCTCCTTACCCATGCATTTGTGGCTCATAAAAATGTTCACACAAAAAAAAAAAAACCTACCGCAAAAGATGAAGCTTTCTCATGGTGTCTGTTTTTCTACATCCAGATGCGTTTAAACCGCCGCAGAGATCTGTGGATAAGCCCTTCCGGCTGTGCGTCGCCGACGTCTTCAAAGGTAAGACCTCCGAGGTGGCGGGGGGGCTGGCGGGGGGTTTACAAGCACCTGCCCCTCATCCATGCCTTATTTTTTATTCAAGTTTAAAAAATTGATTTAACCCCCCAATTTTGGAATGCCCAGTTTGTATTTGTTTCAGCGCTCATTACCGCGAGCTCCGCTATCGGTTAGGGAGAGAGCAAACAGGCGTGTGCTCTGTCAGCTGCGCTTATTATCACACTACAGTTCATGCAGTGCAGTGTAGTGGTTAGAGAACTGGGCTTTTCACCCGTAAGGTTGCAGGTTTGATTCCCAGGTGGGGTGGGGGGGGTAGGGGCAGGTTTGGGCCAGGTGCTTGAAATGAATGGCTTCAGTAAAATATTCAGTATGAATGTATAATTGGTGTTGTGTAAATAGCTGTGTAAGTCGCTCTGGATAAAGGCGTCTGCTAAATGCCCGTAACGTAATGTGCGCGTCCGGTCGCCCGCCCTGTTCGCTGTTGCCGTAGCGATGACCCCGTTTGTCGCCCTCCTGCGCAGATCAGGGGTCGGGGTTCTGCGTGACGGGTAAGATCGAGGCGGGCTACATCCAAACGGGAGATCGCGTGCTGGCCATGCCCCCCAACGAATCCTGCACTGTCAAAGGTAAGAGTATTATCCTGCCGTGACAACACATCCCAGCCAAGGAATATACCGCGATACATTCTAAAGTCACTTAAAAGGTATATGGCGATGAATATATTTCATGTCATTGTATTTTTACAAAATGTATTGCAATATCTAAAAGCAGTAGTGATCTGTACATTTGCCATTGTAGTGAGTGTTGCAATATCTTTGATGTATTTTATTTCGGTATATGTTCAGTATGTGCTATTTACATAAGGATATCCATGTACTGAAGGACCTCGCACTTGCTTTTTGAGGAGCGAGCTGTGTTCAAGTCGCATTGCGGCCACTGAGTTTGCACAGCTCCTTGTTGAGCGTCTCGGGGCTCTCCAGCACCGAAACGCAGTGACAGCGCCCTCTACTGGGAGCCGTGATAATGCAGGAGGAGCTTCATGATTTAAGGGCTGGAAGTCTATCTGGCTTGTGGGTGTTTGTTGACAGGACAGTGAAAGGCTGAAATCGGATGCTTTAAAGGTTGCAGAGGTGAAAAAAGAAAGTTGGTGTTGTCGAAAAGAGACACTCCCTTTCGTGTCCTCCATCATAGTGAAAACTGATGAGTCAGAGATCAGGATACCAGAGCGTCTGTCTGTCTGTCTGTCTGTCTCCCTGCACTGAAACAGACCCCTCCCATTCTCTCTCTCTCTCTCTCTCTCTCTCTCTCTCTCTCTCTCTCTCTCTCTCTCTCAGGAATCACTCTGCACGATGAGCCAATGGAATGGGCCGCAGCCGGGGACCACGTCAGCCTCACCGTGACCGGCATGGACATCATCAAAATCAAGTCAGTGAGAGCGCGTCCTGCCCCGCCCCTGTCCCGCCCCGCCCCGCCACGCCCTGTCCCGTTCCCCACCCGAGGAAACCCACAGTCTGCCGCGTTCGTCTCGTGTCCCTGACGGTGGCTAAATTTGGTCGTGTTCTCAACGTCTCAACCGATATCACGCTTTCACTGGGTCATACTGAGAAAGAGAGCTACTCCCGTTTCCTCCTGTCGGTTTGTTGCTGTTATCACGCTGAATAAAAGTGCAGTAGAAATAGTATCGGCTCTCTGGGCGAGGCGGCTGTGAAGGGTGGGAGAGTGAGGGAGGAGGGCGGGGCGGGGGCGGGGGTACCGGCTGTTTGCTCGAAAGCGAAAGGGTCGTTCACGGCGCTGCCTAATTTGCGGCTCTCGTCTGCTCTGGTTCCAGCGTGGGATGTGTGTTCTGCGATCGGAAGGAGCCCATAAAGGCCTGCACCAGGTTCCGCGCCAGAATCCTGCTCTTCAACATCGAGGTCCCCGTCACGCAAGGATTCCCCGTAAGAGCCCTGTACCCCTATTCTTCTCTCCCCCTCCTAAAAATAAATAAATCAATAAACAAATACCGAAATAATGACCACATGCCTGACTCTGTGTAATGAAACAATGATCTTTAAGCAAATGGTATATACTGTAAACATATATACAGTGTATATATATATACAGTGAGCACCATAATTCATTGGACAGTAACACATTTTTTGTTATTTTGGTTCTGTACTCTAGCACTTTTGAGTTTGAAAGGATATAATGACAATGAGGTTGAAGTGCAGACTGTCAGTTTTAACTTGAGGGTATTTTTGTCCATATCGGATGAACCGTTTAGAAATTATAAAACCTTTTGTAATAATCATTTGTAATATTTGGTCGCATATCCTTTGCATGCCATGATTTCCTGATGTCTCTGATCCAACAACATTAAACCATCACTCTGCTGCCAGATATGCTGTAGATATGGATGGATAACTTTCCATAGAGTTCAATAGGAAAATTTGTCAGGAGAAACAACCCTTAAAGTGATCCATCTATATCTACTGCATATCTGGCAGCAGAGTGATGGTTTGAGGCTTATTTGATACATCAGACCCTTGATGACTTAGAGCCATTTAGCCAACCATGTATACCATACTGTTCCAGCATAATTTACAGCTAAATCTAGTCCAACCTCCCAATTCCCATAGAGATACATTCAAATGCAGAGAAGCTATAGTATTGCTTGTAAGAGTACCAGAAAATAAGATATCAAGAGTCTTTTGATGTTGTTGAGTCACAGACATCAGGAAGTCATGGCATGCAAAGGATATGCGACCAAATATTAAAAATGATTATTTTATTCTACATTGTTAAACTGTCCAATATTTTTTGATGCCCGAAAATGGGGCGACTATGTACAAAAGGTTCTATAATTTCTAAACAATTCATCCGATATGGATAAAAATACCCTCAAATTAAAACTGACAGTCTGCACTTCAACCTCATGGTCATTGTATCCTTTCAAACTCAAAGTGCTAGAGTACAGAACCAAAATAACAAAAAATGTGTTACTGTCCAATGAATTATGGTGCTCACTGTGTATATATATATATATATATATATATATATATATATATATATATATGCACTATATGTATTTATATGTACTTAATTATAAACGTGTACTTAATTATAATTATTAACTGGTAATATACAGTGTAATCACATGTTTATCTGAAAGTGGCAATCATTTGTATATTTGCCCATATTTTGTGATGCATGATAAAATAAAATTTTTAGTGTATTCTGTTCCCATAAAGGCACCCTGTACATGCACTCCTCTCTGACCCTCCTATCGCATGTGCAGGTTTTATTGCACTACCAGACCGTAAGTGAGCCGGCCACTATAAGGAAACTCGTCAGCATTCTTCATAAAAGCAGTGGGGAGGTTCTGAAGAAGAAGCCCAAGTAAGTGGCCCTGTTCTGTGGAGGTGGGGGATACAGGAAGGGGCGGGGCTTAGACTTCTCACTACCAGAGTGCGGTTATTCCCATAGATGTGACATATCATGCAATGTAATAGTAATTTGAAATTCTGAATTATTTTTTTTTTTTACAATTTAGCAGCCATCTTACCTGGGTACAGCTATAATAGGAACCTGTGGCAAAGTGGCATGTACTTTCTAACCCACTGTGATGTCATAATCGGGTCAGAGAAGCCAGCTGATGTTTGGCTCATTTGAATAAAACCATGGTTACTGGCTACCATCTTACCTGGGTATAGTCTCAAAAATTGTGGCCATTAACTATGACATATGTCACATCTATGGTTATTCCCTTAAATTCAGAGCACCTCTGTTTTATTTGTTTTGTGTTCTGAGTTGTAATGGGTTCTCAAAGCCGTTTCTGACCGACGTGGGGTTTTATTTACAGAAGGGTGCACACGCTCTGGCCCTGGAGCAGAGCTGGGTCATTCCGTGTGAAATCAACCAGTTTTCTGAAAAGTTCCTGTATGACCCTCTCATATTTTGATGAAACTCCATCATAATAATCCATTGTGTGAAAAATGAAAAAACTAAAAAAAAGTCAAAAACACAACCGTCCATCTTGTCAATGGATCACCATGTGGACAGTTAAAACTTTTTCTGAAATTTACACCAGTTAAACAGATATATTAGATCTACTCATCAACCAAATTTCAGCTTTGGTACTCAACTCCTTCATGGTTAGATAGCATTTTGAAAAGTACACATATTTTAACGTATCGGGAATTCACATAAGTCTTAAGAGTTACGTTACTACTTAAAAGTGTCAAATTATGTATCAGACATCAAACAGAATAGTACATGTACTTTAAACCATACACTATAAATGTTAAATTACTACATATTCTCCCATATAGATGTGTACAGTTTGTTGTTTACTTGATAAATGCTGGCAGTTTGCCTTGAATGTTATTGAAGTCGTTAACAGTTAGTCTGTAGTGATGGCCTCCACGTCCCTGCAGCTCTGGAGCACTGATGAAACAAACTACGTCCTGGAATGGTACCCAACACTCATTATGGACATCTTGGGGCCAGGAGAGTGCATTTGAGTTCTTTGCTCTTCTCATGAACTTAACAAAGACATCATGTTGCTCCTCTGATCGCTCCACGATAGTGCCAATGTACCATTGTACGAACGTTGTCATGTTCCAGTTCTGTTCATGTTCCAGCTCTGACTGACCCGACCGAGTACCAACCAGGGAGGTACATTGCGTGCATCTATGACAATGAATGGTACATTGGCACTATCGTGGAGCGAGCACAAATAAAATTTGCGAATAAAATTTGCGAGTGCGAAAGACGGAGGTTTTGAGCAAATTTCAGGAGGCCATATCTCGGAAACGACATGTCGTATGAGACTAATTTTTTGTGTGTGTTCATTTTTCATACAATGGATTATTATGATGGAGTTTCATCAAAATCTGAGAGGGTCATGCAGGGACCACTGGTTGATTTGACACGGAATGACCCAGCTGCCCAATCATGTGCCAAGGAGGGCCAAGAGTATGCAGGTTTTCATTTCAACCAATCACCACACCTGCTGATTCCACTAATTAGTTCCCTTCTCTCTGGTTTTGAGGGGTGTCAATGAGTGAAATCAGCAGGTGTAGTGACTGGCTGAAATGAAAACCTGCATGCTCTCTGCCCTCCTTGGCACATGATCGGACACCGCTGAACTAGAGAGCCGGTGTGTGTGTTGGGTTTTGTTCCAAGCAATTGGATTACACTGGCTTAGTCTTCACTGGCTTTTTACACTGGGCTTAGTTTTCTAAACCACCCTTGTCCCAGATGTGACAGGCAGGTCTGCGTTCAGGTGTGTGATTAACGCTCAGGTCTGCGTTCAGGTGTGTGATTAACGCTGTATGTTCACCCCCATAGATGCCTCACTAAAGGGCAGAACGCAGTGGTGGAGATCCAGACTCAGAGACCCGTAGCTCTGGAGCTGTACAAGGACTTCAAGGAGCTCGGACGCTTCATGCTCCGCTATGTGGGCTCCACCATCGCCGCCGGGGTGGTCACCGAGGTAACGGCCCCGCCCACTCAGCGCCACACCCAGTTTTCAAAAGCACTGCTGAGATACGAGCACATCGGTGAAGGAGATCGGTCAGAACCCTCCAGTGTACATAACTGTGACATTTTGAATGGTATATGGCAGAAGCATTGCACCGATGGCCCAGTTCTGTACCCCTTACACTACACTGCTACCTTATATACATTACACACATGACTGTACCTGTAGACTTCTTTAGCTATAATCCTTCAAATTCATAACCCATAATCAAATGGGATCTGATTAGAAAATTGGTTCGTATTATTATTATTTTTTTAATATAAACAGTTCATCCAATTTTAAGTCTTTGTTTTTGTTTCAATCTCACATTTCTGTGTCAGTACAGTAATGATAAGAATCTTGTTCAGGTGACTGGTCAGCCGGGAGGTTCAGTCTAATGAATGTCTTCATTGTAACTTTTCCCTCTTCTCTCATCTTAGATGAAAGAATGACGACTCTTCCCTCCACCGCTGTGGAAGACGGAGACCCGCAGTGCTTAAAAAAAATAAAAATACAAATATAAAAAAAATAAAAGAAGTGCAATTTCAGCCAAATTCATCACAACGAATCAGCGGAGAAGAAAGTTCTCATCTCTCCGGCACACACCAGAAGAACAGACTAGCGCAGTGAGCAGGCACGGCTCCACCAATCAGACTCGCCCTCTGGGGGTGTGGGAGGGGCGTAGCCACGGCAACGCTCGCTCACTTCCTGCACAGCGCTGTGCCATTGGCCAGTCCCCCTGACCGTTCCCTACCTTTCGAACACAATCCAGAGGACTTCTGTTTTCTCCAATTAATTTATTCTTATTAATGAGTAGCTTAATGACTGAATCGTTGAGTCTGGGACAGTTTACCTGGTCTTTGACTCCAGGTATTTCTGTTTGGTTGAAATATTTGTTCATGTGTAACTAGAAGTTGCCAGCAACTGAATTGGGTAAACGGGCATAATATTCAGTAAAGACTTAAATAAAAAATTTGCAATATTCAATAGGAAATATAGAAACAAAAGACTTCCATGTAAACTCAAATCCATATCCAGTCAGGATGCACGACAAAGCTCTACTATCTGGTGAAATAATTTATCTTATTCCTTTTTTATTTTATTGTTTTGAGCTACTACTTTCAGTATTCCCAGATGCTAGAGATGAATTGGCTCACGGCGACCATTTTGTTTTTCTGGGCTGCATGTTTTCTCTAAGTTTGATGGAGGATAGTCTGGCCATCACAAGTGACAACCGTAGGAAAAAAACAAAACAGTCAAGGGCCTCCAAAATCATGACATCACAAGTATCACGTGTTTCAGTGTCCTGCTCTCCAGCAGGGGGCACTCTAGCACCGTCCCAGCTTAAGCGAGTTCGGCAGCCACGCTGGGGCCGTCCCAACCAGAGGAGGTACTTCCCAGAGTTGCGTACTCTCACACGAAAATTGACGTGTCCAGTGTGCAGTAACGGCCATTTAAGTACCATGGCAACTACAATGCTTTGCCTCATAATTACTTTACATTTTCTTATATATGCATGTAGAAGTTTCTGGAAACTTAAGGGAAAAAAGGACAGGATCTAACACTCGTATATTATGTGTTAAAAGACCAAAACAAGACTGTCAGGGTGTTGAACTGGCAAAGCCAAGCTGTCTGTCAGAAAAATCAAAACACTATTGACGTGATTTCTTCAAGGTTGGCGAATAAAAGAAAAGAGCAGTGTTGGTGTTCATGTACGTGCCTTTCTCTCGCTCTCTTCTGTGGTGTCAGTGGCTGAGTCTGTTCAGAAGGGGATTATGGGGTGTGGGAGTCTGGGTCTGTGATTGAGGTCATGAGTAGGGTGTTAAAAACGCACACGTTTGTGTTTGACTAGGGCCTGACAATGCACACTTAGAGAAATAAAGGAAAGGAATCAACCTGTCCAAGTAAAACTTTATTCAGAAATATTGCAGGTTCTCCAGTGCAGAAATGTTACGAAAAACACTGAGTTTCATTGCTGTTACAATAGAACACATTGACATCAGTTAAAGAAAAATAGAAAGTTAAAAAGGACATTTACTGTAAAGTACATTTTGTTACCATTTAAACTTGTGTCCTAGGAAACCCCAGTCTTTAAAGTCCACAATTAACTTAAATATTCATTTTACAGAGTACAGTCATGACCACGGCCAACATTTCAACATTACTAACCTCCAGGGCCGTGTTGAAAATGTGCGGTTAGCTCGAGCGTGCCACTTTTTTAAAATTTGACTTCTGTGAATGAGGTGAGGCCACGCTCCAGTGGAGAGGGGCGGTGGAGAAGGCAGAAGCAGAAAGGGCGGTTATGTGGCTACCTCCGTTTCTGTGAAGTGGTGGTGGTTCCCCAAACGGCCAGGGCCTGCTAAGGAGAAACGGGACGGTACCATCGCGTCTCCAAGCTTTAAGGTTCTACCCATATCGTGCAGGGCTTGTAACAAAGGTGCTGTTATTCACGGAGAGTAATGTGTGGGGAAATGTTGAAGGTGCGCTGTCGAATAACCACAAAGGTTCTTATTGGCGGTTCAGTTGGGCCTGACCCCCCTAATGGCAATATTGAAGAAAAACAAATTGAACTCAAATGTAGTTTTGGAATTCAGACCCTGTGCTACTCTTATAGGTCAGAGCTAACCGTGAGCAGTAATCCTTAAGCTGACGCTCTCTGTGGAAGAACAGAAAAGGGCTTCGGCCTAGCCAGGGATGCCCGGGGCAGTGCACAACTTATCAAACACAAAAATACCTCGCCCATTTTTGGTTAGTTCTTGGATAACTGAAGCAGTACCAGCACTCTCTAATCCCTCTCTCTGGGTTAGGGGAGATGCCTAACCTACTTTCTTTTGGCAGCAGAGTACCTTGCGTGTTTGAGAAGCGCACCTGCGCCCCCTTTGAGCCAAAGCATACAGACTCAGGATGTGTTCCAGCCTAATTTCAGAGGTGAGTTCTCAGCTGCCATTTTTTTGGGGCTCTCCTCCCACCTCTCAGAAAGACTGGTTTGGGACACAGGGGACGGGTTTGGTTAATGTCACATGTCGGAATCCAGTCCTGGAGGGCTGCAGTGTCTGCTGGTCGACACCAGTGATTAATTTTGGTTGTTTGGCTGAAGAATCCACACGCCTTGTTCTTCAGGCCTTATTTGGCAGCTGATTTAAAGGAAGAAAATTATATTTAACACTACTGCATGCTAAGCAATGAAACTGAAAAAATCACAAAGCACAAGATAACGGTAAAGGTTTCTTAAATTCAGTTTCCAATTTAACATTGGCTACCTGTTTACCAAGAATTGAGACTTGGCCTGATCTGACATGTGTATGATAATGGCGCCACCTGTCGGTCGGGTTTTGTTACTGTTACGGGCAATGGGGATGACAGCTATCGGGTGCGGCAATGTATGAAATGTGGCGACTTTAGGTCGAGATAGAATTTACATTTAGACATCATGCGACTTAAATTGAAGTACGTAGGTTATGTGCTTTCATATATTCGGCCCAAGGGGAAAAAACAACGCATATGTGAACATGAAGTAGAGGACCAATTGGGTCTGAACAATGCCACCTGTCCACTTTCAGTTATTAGCTACTATAAATAACGTTTGCCTGATAAATGAACTTACGGGTGATGTTGAATGTTTTTTTTTTAATTTGGGAGAATGCCGCAGAATGGGGCTGTATGGTGTAAACGGAACCGGGAACGTCCGCCTGCCGTTCCTGGAAACTGTCCGTCCTCGTTTTCCATAGTAAGGTCGAAAGGCACAAATTTCGCCCCCAGCCGTGGTTTGGTCAATGAACAACCACTGTACGCCGTCGTCCTATCTTCACGCACTGCCACGATTGGCGCAAACGCTTGACAAGCATTCTCTCGTGGAGGCGCGATTGGTCGTGGAAATTCGTGAACTAGATGCGTAAAATATTGATTGTAAGAGAGGCGGGACAAGACGCATCCTCCGGCACTGACCCTTCAATCAGTAAATCGCAGCACGCAATTGAGGTTACACAGGATTGGGGTTACACCTGCCACGGCGTCTCTGTATTTTCTCTGCGTTGTGAAAATATTTCCCCTTTCGCCATCATGCCCAAAATGGCTGATAACCGGACTCATTTGGTTCTGGAGAATTACATAGGGGGGAAATTCGTGCCCTGCTCCCGGCATATAGACTCATATGATCCATCTACGGGCGAGGTGTACTGCAAAGTTCCGGACAGCGACAAGGAAGAGGTGGGGATACAGGATAATGCACGTAGTGGATATCATATTAAATCATGGTGCTCTGCGATGACTATATGCATGTATAGGCTACTGTTCCAGCTATTCCTAACAACTAATTAATTGGTGGTTGAATTTGCGATCGCGTTTTCAGGGTGACATCTCCACTATCCTTCAATTGGATTCCCCAGGCATTCAATAGTGTGGCTGATTTCTTTGCCGTCCAACTCGCTGAAACAAGTGTTGATATTGGAAGATAATATTATGGATTTATTATTATTGCGGGTGATAAACTTTTCCGAGTTGCAGGTTGATTGTCTACTCACCCCATCTATGGCTGTTGAGAGGAGGGCATTTTATTAACTGCATACATAAATACACGTGCATGATCTGCCAATGTATATATGTGTAAAAGCGCAAAGCTCTTGTGTGGCCTAAATAAACATACTGTTGGCAGTTGTAAGACATACTGAAAACGGACAAAGACAGTGATTTTTTTTTGGCCTTTCAGCCAATGCATAAATTACAAAAATGTTATTCTGCACAAAGTTCCTCAGACTGGATTTTATACACACACACCACACACACACTTCTGCAGAGTGCTGTATCAGAACGGATCACCTTTGCACTTAACCGAGTCAACACTGCACTGTTTGTTTGCTAATTATTAATAAATGCATCTACCTCAGTTACTGTGCTAGTGCTAAACTATGTGTCAGCCAGAGTGTTTTTCTAAGTGTACAATGGCTAACTGTACATGATTGAAGACCAACGGCAGGCAGGCCTATTGCTCTGTTAGTAATTTAATTGTACATTTGACAGTTAAATATACAAGCGTTTGACAGTTAAATAATCATGTTGATGTGACACTGTTACATAACAGAAGCTGCAGGGAAAAAAAGGATGATGTCCCTTTCCTGTGTCACAGGGCCCTACACCCTAACCCATTGCTTTTGAATAATACTGTGCAATTTTATAAGTTCTTATGCATTTAAAACCATTGTCCTTCATCATTTAATCAAATACCATTTGAACCTTTGGGATACTAATTTATTCCATGGACTATGCATCTCTTATTTTATTTATTTTTATTTTTTAAAATATATTTGTTATTTGGCCTCTTTAAATAACACTGATCCTGTCACGAGTATTAAGAATATACCTTACCCAGACCACTTCGCTAGGACTAACCCGAGATAAGGAGGACTGGAGCACACAGAGCTCAGAGCAAAAAATGCTTCAATGGAACAAGTTAAGAAAGTTGTCTACCTTGCACCAGAGTAATGACAGCATCGTTCTATTTGTGATTTGAACTTAAAACGTTTTGGTTTGACGTCCAGTTTCTGAAAACCCTGTGCCGCACTGCCATCCCACTTTCGAAAATCGTCTCGCGTGAGGCGTGACCCGTGAACCAGACGGCAGCAGACTGTTTCACACGTGGAATTTCTGAAATTGGGATCACACTGTTAAGGCCTGGGTGATGGATGCTCATCTCCGTGGTAACCGCGTTGGTTTCCTTGGTTTCGCTCAGGTGGAGGCGGCGGTAAAGGCCGCCCAAGAGGCCTTTCCTGAGTGGTCCTCCAGAAGTCCGGCCGAGAGGGCCAAGGTCCTCCACAAACTGGCCGACCTCATCGACGCCCACCTAGAGGAGTTCGCCCAAGCCGAATCCAAAGACCAAGGTACTGCAGGCCAATGCCCCCGCGAGGGGGGAGGGGTGCTGTCCCGGACCCCTCCTGGCCCCTTAAATGTTATCGTAAACTCTTCTTGCCTTTCACTTTATCAGTTTTCTTTCCACTACAACCGGTCGTTGTGCCATGTTTATTGTTGAATGTTTCAAACTGCAAAATCGTTTTGGCTAAACTGAAATTTCATGGTCTTGCTACGATATAATTTCATATAGACTGTGATTTTACATTAAGGGAATGGTTCAGGAGGGGCGGAGCCAGACATATTTGACCTTGAACGGAACAGACGTAGATGGTAATGTTGGATACTGAGCTTCAGTAAAGGAAATGCAATCAAAGCTAACCAGAATGTTTTGAGAAAGTAATTTGAGCTATGTTCCCCCACAACGCTTACAACACACCACACCTTCATGGGTTCCTGCGGTTGAGAAATTCTGTGTAGTAATCATAAAAGTGTAAAAACATATAAGTGCAGTGTTCTACTTTCATACTCATAAGCTATTGGCACCGTGCAGTGTTGTCTGAGTGCATTTAAAGGAGAAATAACCGGCTGGGTGTTGCAGCCTGGAGAGCACTGTCAACACGCTCATTACGAGCCGCAATGTCAGCGGTTCGAATTCCACCGCGCGACCTTTGTCACGTCTCTTCCTTTCTCTCGCTCTCATTCTTCCTGTCTCTCTTCACTGTGCTGTCCGATGAAAAAAGCTGAAAAAAATAAATGACAGGCTTCTGTTGTTTCACGTATGGGGCATTTGTCAAGTAATGCCTTTTGACGCTGGTTATTCTGGTCATGTTTGTGTTGTCCATCTGTCCCACATCCCATAAGGATGCAGTATAGACATCAAGGGTCTCAAACTTAACTTACGCTTCCACAGTGAATGCAGATATTAGTGGTTTCCTTTCAGTCAACAGCCAGTTGGGGTCTTGAGAAGGTGTGTGGATTCTATAGCCAATCAAAGATTTCAGTGACTCACACACAGAAAACCAGCCGATACTACGGCTCTCCTTTCTGTTTCTGTGTAGTAAACTGATAACTGGTCTTTAAAATATAGCCAAAAGCCTTTACTGACAGCTGACCACAGCGCACGTAAAAATACTCTCGATCACAAATACCCCCCCCCCCCCCTTAATCAGGCTAATTTCAGGATGTTCCGCGATTAGACCAGCAGGAGGAGAACTTTGCTGAATCTATAATCTTTGCCATAAATCACCAGTTGATTACACAGCAAGCTCACCTCAAGCCGAGTTCTTTACCATAGATTGGTTGATTATTATTTTGTTTGAAAACAAATCGAGCAGACGCTGTAGGTGTCTCTCCGTGATCAGGGCTACCCCACGGCGGCGATAACGCTGAACGGCGCGCGTTTCCCCTTTGCCGCAGGGAAAACGATCACCTTCGCCCGGGACCGTGGACATTCCCAGATCGGCCTACAACTTCCGCTTCTTCGCCTCGTCCATCCTGCACCACACCACCGACTGCAGCCAGATGGACCACATGGGCTGCGTCAACTACACCGTCCGCAGCCCTGTGGGAGTGGGTAAGGCCGTGGGGCAGGTTGGGGGACCCCAACACCTCCTTGGGGCCCCCACCGTAGGGGCCCTAAAACCTCTTTCCATCCGCACCAGGGGGGGACACAACTCCATTCCAGGAGGGCCCCTGTTTCTGCCGTTTTTTTGTTCCAGTCAGTTATTCTGGTGTAATTTTCTGGCCAAATTAACCAATGCAGGTTCACTCCTGTACACATACAGTGTTTAACCAGGCATGCCAAATTGTAGAGGAATAAAATGAGATTTTAAAGGTACTTTTAAAAAATGTATTGCACCAAAGGGGCTTACTTAAAGTGCTGAGTGTGGAGGTAGGGTACAGGTGTTCTAACCCCTCCCCCCCCACACACACACACACACACCTGTACACAGCTGGATTGATCAGCCCCTGGAACCTCCCCCTCTACCTCCTGACCTGGAAGATCGCTCCCGCCATCGCCGCGGGCAACACGGTGGTGGCCAAGCCCAGCGAGATGACGTCAGTCACGGCCTGGATGCTGTGCAAACTGCTGGAGGAGGCCGGTGAGAGACCCCTCCGTCCACCTGAGCCGCCGCCCCCCTGTCTTTATCCGCGGTATCCCTGGCAACACGATCCAAAAACTGCAATACGTCCACACCTGAACTGCCAGAGCACTCACACACACACACACACACACACGCACACACACACACACACACACACCAAGAAATCAGCTTATATCACTCCCATCCTCTCCAAGCTACATTGGTTACGTCGCATAATGCTCCCAAAAAATATTTATTACAGAGACATGAACAGAAAGATGCTTTTGATCCTCTAGGGAACTTTGTAAGGTTAAAGAAAAAGCCACCCCTGTGTATATATAGACATTGTTGTGGGTGAGGCAGGTATTCTGGCTAAAACCTCATACTGGCCCTCGCCTGGCTGTGATTCACTCGGCTGGTTTAATGGATGCGGGTGCTGTCCCGTTGCAGGTGTGCCCCCTGGGGTGGTGAACATCGTGTTTGGGACGGGCCCGCGGGCGGGGGACGCCCCTGGTGTCACACCCCGAGGTACCCCTCATATCCTTCACTGGGAGCACTGCCACGGCCAGGGTAATCACCGAACACAGCGCCCCCTACTGCAAGAAGCTCTCCCTGGAGCTGGGGGGCAAGAACCCGGCCATCATCTTCCAGGACGCCGACCTAGACGAGTGCATCCCCACCACCATCCGATCCAGCTTCTCCAACCAGGTCAGACTGCCCCCTGCAGGCGAGGTGGACTAATTACACCTCAGCTGCACGCATCAACGGCGGGGCCGCATTCGGATCCAATTTAACACATTCCCTTCCCTTGCTCTCTTCCCTCGAGTGAGCCATCTTGTGATGAAATTTGTGACGTGCAGCAAGCAAACTTAACAGGTGCTCTGCAAGGGGGGACTGACGAGAAACAAATAAAAACAGAACTGAACAGCCCTCGCAAACAATATAGGAAGTGCTACGCGAATCCATAGAGTGTAAATGTGACCGCCCACTTTTTCTGTTTGGAGCATTGCATTGTGGGATTCCCTTCTTGCTGGAAGCTTGCATTTTATACCCTTAGTGGCAGGGAGGATAAACGAGGGAGTGAGGGAATATAATTACTCCCTCCCCTTTCTTAAGTTGGAACCAAATCCCACTTGGTGTGGCTACCATATTTCAGCCTGGCATTTTAGGGATTCTCCCTTGAATCAAGGGAAGGGAGACACTGGAAGAAAGCATAAAATTTGAATGTGTATAGCGTCAGCAGTATTAGTTGCTGATTTTTGTTCATTGCTGGGAAATTGTCTTCTCTTATTTGACCACTAGAGGGCGCCCATGCTGCATGGTGATTTTAAGCGCATTTGTCTTGATTTCTCGCTGTTGTGTTTATAGGCCAGTCCCAATTCATTTCAGTCAGTTAAGCAAAGTAACTGAAAAATAATTGATTATTTTAAAAAAAAATTATAAACTGATCATTTTGAATGAGGTGAATTTCAGTAATATTTTATTAACTGACAGAATTGAAATATAATCGAGCTGAAGCCTGCAGGACACTATAGAGATGATCCTGTTCATTGTAGTGTTTGATCGGTCTTTGTGAACACACCTTTACCTGCCTGGTCCTCTGCAGGGAGAAATCTGTCTGTGCACCAGCAGGATTTTTGTGGAGCGGAGTATCTACCCAGAATTCCTGCAGAGGTTTGTGGAAGCCGCTCGGAAACTGAAAACGGGCGTTCCCACGGATACCCGCAGCAACAACGGAGCACTTATCAGCCAAGAGCACTTAGAAAAGGTCTGTTGCTACGGCGACGCTGCTTTAGCTTCTTCATTAAAACATTCAAATATCCTCCAGGTGTGTTTTCGGATCTTACTCTGAAGAAGCGCCCATATTTATCACTTGTTTTTTTTGTTGTTTTTTAGAAAATCATGCAGTGTCTCTTTCTTAGGCACCGAGAACAGTTCTCTAAAAACTATGACAACCAAAGAAAGTTAGGTTTTACAGGTGCTCTTAGTCTTATCCAGAGCAAATTGACAGGAACTTTACTTTTACTGACAGCTGATTTATACAGCTGCATTTTTACTGAAGTCAATTCAGGTTAAGTAGCTTTTTTTGCTCAAGGGTACAACGACACTGCCCCACCTGCCAATCAAACCTGCAACCTCTGAGTCATAAGACCAGTTCTCTAACCATTAGTCACCCCTGGCAGCGATTCTCACTCTGTTTTTGTTGCTCTCTCACCTCAGGTCAGGGGTTATGTGAAGCTGGCCCAGGCAGAGGGAGGCAAGGTGCATTGTGGGGAAGGCGTCGACACCTTGGACCTCCCGGAGCGTTACCGGGATGGTTACTTCATGCCGCCCACGGTGATCAGCGACGTGACGGACGGCTCGCGGTGCATGCAGGAGGAGATCTTCGGCCCCGTCGCCTGCGTGCTGCCCTTCGACGGCGAGGAGGAAGCCGTCCGCCGCGCCAACGGCGTCAAGTACGGTCTGTCCGCCACCGTTTGGTCGCGGGACGTGGGGCGGGTCCACCGGGTGGCCCGGGGCCTGCAGACGGGCCTGGTCTGGACCAACTGCTGGCTCATCCGGGACCTCAACCTCCCCCTTTGGGGGGATGAAGAGTTCGGGGATCGGTCGGGGAGGGCGGGCGAGACTCCTACCACTTCTTCACCGAGGTGAAGACCATCACCGTCAAACACTGAGTGACCGTCTGCCAGCTGTGTGGTATCACCCTTGTATTATCAGCGTTTTTACTCCGTCAGATTCAACGCGCCACAGTGACTGCCACGACCTTCGACCTTAGACCTGCTATCTGTCTTTGAGCTTCAGTATTTGCAAATGCATTTAATTTAATTAATGTACTTTCAAATAATTTACTATTTCCAACTGTTGGTCTGCTGCGACTAGTAATGTATTTGAAAAATTCATTTTGAAAGTATTGGAGTGTTTTTGAGAAATGCATTCAAATGCCTGTGTTTTTTGACATTAAGTATTTTCAAATACATAGTGCTTGATTCCAGGTATGTATTTACGAATACATTTAAATGAGGGGAAAGTATACATCAGCCACTGTAGACTTCAGAAACCATTACCGTAAGGTAGCTGTTGGTATTCTGCAGTTGGTATTATATGAAAGATACACGTGCAAAATCATTTCAAAGCTAACCGATATTTTTTTTTTGAAATGTATAGGAAAATCATGTGATTTTTCAAGAAAATATTGAAATACTTAAAAATGCTGATATCCACCCATTATTGTATAATACATCATTAAATATATATATATACCAAAATACTTACATATTTGACCACATACTCAGTCATTCGGACGAGTCAGTACTTCAGTTGGCATCAGTACAGACGCTGGATATTATTTTTCAATGCTGATATTTAAGGTTTTGTAATCAAGTTGCCTGATGTGTTTTTGTTTAATATTTGATATTTTTCCA
Source organism: Synaphobranchus kaupii (assembly GCA_029718625.1). Lineage (NCBI taxonomy): Eukaryota > Metazoa > Chordata > Actinopteri > Anguilliformes > Synaphobranchidae > Synaphobranchus > Synaphobranchus kaupii. The sequence goes on along the minus strand of CM056381.1, from coordinate 10,190,663 downwards.
GTGCAGGCAAAGTATGACACACAGAAGGCAATTAGAATGGAAGACGTTATCCAAATTTTATTTAAATGTTGGATTATAAATATGGATATGCCATATTCCTGTGCTAAAATGTGGAAAATTTTGCTATGGAGAGTTTGAGAATCACAGACAACATGGGAATAATAATAATAATAATAATAATAATAATAATAATAATAATAATAATAAAAATAAAACATCAAGTGCCTTCCCCAGACAGGTAGTTTATATGCAAAGTTACCAATGTCCACAGTAGCGGTCATTATGAACTGCAACATTATACAGGATAGAGGCTGAAACAACTGAACATTGAGAACCGTTACATTAAAATGGCTGCATTAAGGAATGCTCTGGTTATCTTCTCCTGGATACTAGATTGCTATGCCCCTATCAGCCTTGTGTCCACATACGCATGCGATGCCGTGTACTTTTACTTGGTAGAGTTTTATCCCAGACAGCAACCGACTCATTCCTTAGGATTCTGTCTCATATGAAGTCATTAAAAATTCGCTGTTCCATTCGCTGCTAGACGGGTGCTTTCTGTACAAATACAAAAATAAATCTTTAAAACAAGTGCACTTTGGCGAGAATGGGATAATATGTTTTGATTTTTTAAATAAAGATGTATATCAAACCCGCAGAAAACCCACGGGGCGCATTCCGGACTAGGCGCTTTGAATCGTAGCTTTGTTCACTGTTCTTTCCTCGGCCGGTCATGGCGCGTGTACATTTAAAAAGCCGCGGGGCGGTGTTGTTATTGGCGCACTGCCCCGCAGCTCGGCACATGCTGATTTTAGCTGTGCGTGCCGCGTAGCAGCTCCGTGGTCCCCCTGACATTGAGGGGGTCCCCACCCATTCCTCACAGACCCATTAGCCTACTTTTCTGTTTTCGTAACCTTAGTTTCCACATACCGAATTAAACAGATGGCTAACTGTCATTAGCGAACGGCTACGGCTCGTATTGTGATGACCTTAATGATGATTGTGATGGACAGTCCACGGCTGGCCCTAGTCCTGGAGAGCCACAGGACCTGCTGACTTTCATTCTTGCACAGCACCTTTCCATCAGTTACAATAGTTGATTAAACAGCTCACCTCACCTGGTTCCTTTGGTCAGTATTTGTTGCTGATTTTAAGGTGAAAACAGAAACCAGCTGTACCCTACAGCTATCTGTGACCATGCTGCAGAGCCCTGATGATGATGATGATGATGAAGAAGAAAAAAATGAGCAGAGGAACAATATTTAAAAAAATACTATTGAAATAACTTTAAAGCATGTCGTTTACAAGAATGACACGGTAGCTAAGCAAATGTAGGTGGCAGGTTGAAAGAATTTAGTCTCCAGTGTCTGGAGTGTAGAACAGGATATGACATAAATCTGGAGTGTAGAACAGGATATGACATAGAATCTGGAGTGTAGAACGGGATTTGACATAGGGTGGGTTCCAATCGCTTATTTTATCTGTCCTCTTCTCCTTGGTCCTCGCCTGACCTGGAAATCGATCGAGGTTCGCCATCTTTAAGGACATTCCAAACCGCTAAATGCTCCTCATACGAGCGACAACCTTCCTCGTCAAGTGGACAATCTGACCTCCTTATGTCTTTTCCCCACTTTATTCAGACAGGGCGAAATCAGAGAGGGGTACAGACAGGGGGAAAGCAGAGAGGGGTACAGACAAGGGGAGAGCAGAGAGGGGTACAGACAGGGGGAAAGCAGAGAGGGGTACAGACAGGGGGAAAGCAGAGAGGGGTACAGACTACAGACGGGGAAAGCAGAGAAGGGGTACAGACAGGGGGAAAGCAGAGAGGGTTACAGACAGGGGGAAAGCAGAGAGGTACAGACAGGGGGAAAGCAGAGAGGGTTACAGACAGGGGGAAAGCAGAGAGGGGTACAGACAGGGGGAAAGCAGAGAGGGGTACAGACAGGGGGAAAGCAGAGAGGGTTACAGACAGGGGGAAAGCAGAGAGGGTTACAGACAGGGGGAAAGCAGAGAGGGGTACAGACAGGGGGAAAGCAGAGAGAGGTACAGACAGGGAAAGCAGAGAGGAGTACAGACAGGGGGAAAGCAGAGAGGGGTACAGACAGGGGGAAAGCAGAGAGGGTTACAGACAGGGGGAAAGCAGAGAGGGTTACAGACAGGGGGAAAGCAGAGAGGGGTAAAGACAGGGGGAAAGCAGAGAGGGGGTACAGACAGGGGGAAAGCAGAGAGGGTTACAGACAGGGGGAAAGCAGAGAGGGGTACAGACAGGGGGAAAGCAGAGAGGGGTACAGACAGGGGGAAAGCAGAGAGGGTTACAGACAGGGGGAAAGCAGAGAGGGTTACAGACAGGGGGAAAGCAGAGAGGGGTACAGACAGGGGGAAAGCAGAGAGAGGTACAGACAGGGAAAGCAGAGAGGAGTACAGACAGGGGGAAAGCAGAGAGGGGTACAGACAGGGGGAAAGCAGAGAGGGTTACAGACAGGGGGAAAGCAGAGAGGGTTACAGACAGGGGGAAAGCAGAGAGGGGTAAAGACAGGGGGAAAGCAGAGAGGGGTACAGACAGGGGGAAAGCAGAGAGGGTTACAGACAGGGGGAAAGCAGAGAGGGTTACAGACAGGGGGAAAGCAGAGAGGGGTACAGACAGGGGGAAAGCAGAGAGGGGTACAGACAGGGGGAAAGCAGAGAGGTACAGACAGGGAAAGCAGAGAGGGTTACAGACAGAGGGAAAGCAGAGAGGGGTACAGACAGGGGGAAAGCAGAGAGGGGTAAAGACAGGGGGAAAGCAGAGAGGGGTACAGACAGGGGGAAAGCAGAGAGGGTTACAGACAGGGGGAAAGCAGAGAGGGTTACAGACAGGGGGAAAGCAGAGAGGGGTACAGACAGGGGGAAAGCAGAGAGGGGTACAGACAGGGGGAAAGCAGAGAGGGGTACAGACAGGGGGAAAGCAGAGAGGTACAGACAGGGAAAGCAGAGAGGGTTACAGACAGAGGGAAAGCAGAGAGGGGTACAGACAGGGGGAAAGCAGAGAGGGGTACAGACAGGGGGGAAAGCAGAGAGCGGTACAGACAGGGGGGAAAGTAGAGAGGGTTACAGACAGGGGGAAAGCAGAGAGGGGTACAGACAGGGGGGAAAGTAGAGAGGGGTACAGACAGGGGAAAAGCAGAGAGGGGTACAGACAGGGGGAAAGCAGAGAGACTTATAGATAGAAATGAGATCAGAGTATAGAAACTGCCATGTGGGGAATCAAACCCATGTCCACATGGAGGGATTTGTCAGTCACCTTATGGACTTCTCCACAGGAGGGCTCTCATCATTTGTGTTTATTGATACAGACGAAAGTCTGAATCTGAGACGTTTTACTGGTTATGAAAACTCCTCACTCACAGGAACGCTCCCATTATGAGATGTGAAGAGCTTAATTTATGTTAACATGAAGGAAACAATCGCATGCCCTGAGGTTTAGAGCATATTTAGGCCCTTGTAAGGATCGGATGTAGTGTTTGGAGAAATGATCGTTTCCATGGGAAGGCTTTGGGCAGATTTGTTTCTGAACTTTGCAGAGCGATTGGAGCACATGATTCACGATCATGACAAGTTCTTGGAAGTAAGCTGGGTGCCGCACCAAGACCGGATGCAAGGGTTAGCGTTATGTAACGGCAAAAAAAAAACTGGGGCAGTGAACCTTAAGTGCCCTTCCTGGACAGACTGACTGATAAAAAAACTCCCCTGATTTATCAGTGACCGCTAATGTTCTCCATGATGATGAATGAGCCATGGATTCAAAGGGAATGCTAATTTAGACAGACCAATAGTTTGAATGGATATTGATCGTATTGACCAATAGGATGAATGGATATTGACTAATAGGATTAACGGATGTTGACCGTATTGACCAATAGGATTAAACGATATTGACCAATAGGATTAATGGACATTGACCGTATTGACCAATAGGATTAACCGATATTGACCGTATTGGACATATATGTTGGGACCAGATATACGGTCTTAAAGGGCATCAGTCATGTTGTGGTAGTTTTGTATAATGATTAGGGCACTGGGCTTGCAACCTGAAGGTCGCAGGTTCAATACCCAGATAGGACACTGCTGCTGTGCCCTTGAGTAGCCTAAGGCACTTAACCTGTATAAACAGCTGTGTACGTCGCTCTGCTACATGCCTGTAATGTAGGCTAGTATGTTTAATAGGCTATGTAATATTGTAATGTAATGTGTGTATTCAAATTCCTGTGAGTTGAGCATGTGCAGAAATTCTTTCTCCATCTCTGCCTCAGGACTCTGAGCAGGCCTTCGCTATAATTCCGTATCCCAGAAGGCCTTTGCTATAATTCCCGTAACCCGCACACCTCGGGCGCCGCAATCCAAGCTTTACTAAAGGACGTCCTTTTTTATTAGGCGTCTGAATTCCAGCGCACGTTCCGGCGAACAAAACAGTCTGAAGGACGTCAGTCGCGGCTCCAGTCGTGCTTTAGCCTGAATGGGGTTGCAGCGGATGGACGCCCCCGGAGATACCGATCTTAGCCATGAGTGCTGTTTGTAGAATATCTACACCAAGTAAGTAAGGCCGCGGGTGCTATTTAGCGATGTAGAGGTTAGTACACAGTCAATAAACTACACTGATGAGACAATTTATAAACACAGAGTATAGCTTAGAGACCACCGTTACATCAGCAACGGAGACCTACAGTGCTGCAAAGAGCTGGAATAACTGTGTCCCAGAGGGGCCAGAACACGGTCAGTAACGTTAGTGTTATATTGTCTATCATACCCGTCGGTCTGGGTTTGACCTATATTTTGACGTAGGCTTGCGACTCGCTGACGACCAAAGGAGAGTCACAATCAAAATACAAATAACACAATACAATGTGTACACATTTTATGGAAGTGCTGTTATCAGAGGTAAACGTACTTTATCCTTCGTCCAACAGCCCAGCAGCACGTTACGATGATGTGCTAATTCAACTAAAGTCAAAATGAAAGATTTTTGGGTGATTATTTTTATGCACAGTCATCATGTCTTGCAAGATTCACAGAAGCACTCAGGGCTGGTGTCGCGTAGGTTTCTCTACCTGTTTACAAACCCGACATTGGTTCTATAGCCTTAGGAAGGGGAAAATATCATATGTGCCTTTTTATTAAATAATATTGAAGTTGTATTCATTTCCTACTTTCAATTTACGTAAACATCTGAGATATGTAGGCTATGTAAGCTTTTTAAATCGTTGTGAAAACACAGTGAAGTCCAAAAACAGGCACTAGTCCATGTTGAAGTATAGCCCTTTGAAGATTTTTTCCGACGTTTTTTTTATTTTTTTAAAACTTGGCCTAGATTTAGGTGGATGAGATTTTCCAGTCATTGCAAAAAAAAAAAAAAAAAAAGATATACCCCTCTGCAGACGAAGGTTTTTTTTTTAATCAGGCGTGATTGAATTTCGCTGAGTGGTGAGAAACGGCAGAGTTTAATCAGGTTAAACAAACGGCAGTTCACGCTCGCGACATCCGAAGGCCTTCGGGGGTCAGCGTTTTTCGAGGAAAGGAGCGGTGCTCGAGCGCTGTTACAAAAAAATAAAATAATAATAATAAAAACGCGGCGTTGCCCCGCGGTCTGTTCCTCAATTTTCAAAGATAACATCGCGCCTCCGTGCCGTGCTCATTTGCAATATCCCACCAGGAAAGGGCATAAGGGAGCGCGTGTCCCAGGAAGATAAGGGGGGAAGTGGGTGGTGATCGACCCCCATCCTAAACGAGCCGCGCTTTGCTGTGCAATGCCAGGAAACGCAAACTGAGGCGCAGAAAGTGGGAAAGGGCAATCTCTGTGTATGTGGTAGGCTACAATGATCGCTGTGGTGTGGGTAGTTCAGCCATAATAATTGGGTGGGCCAGGATATTAGGTGGCTGTGGCCCATCCATCCCCACGTGGTCGCTTCATGTCCTAATTTTTAAACCAGTAGGCCAATAGTCTGTGCATGTTTAATTATTTATTTTATTTTTTTGGTATCACAGAAAGGTTTTTCATATTTCCATCTATGCCTATTATTATTAGTTTCTCAATATTAGGTCTCGGACTCCACTTCAGTAGGCATGTAGATACATACTTAACCACCAGGGGGCACTCTTGTAATTTCAGTTGGGAACGTCAACATTGTGACATCACTGAGATAAGAATCACTCTGTGATCTTGAGATTATTCGCTGTTGTTTTCTCAGTAGATAAAATCGGTCCTGGAGGGATGCAGTACCTGCTGGTTGTCATGGGGTTTCGGCACCAGTGATTAATTTAAGTTGTTGGTTGGCTAAAGTATCCGCACACTTTATTCCCAAGGCCTTAAGTGGTTACTGACTGAAAGGAAACCACAAATAACCCCCACCCCCAGTCAAAAAAAAAAACGTCAAAAAAAACTGTGATAAAAATAACTGTATTTTTGCTCCTTCTGGTCTTGTGAAACAACATTCAGCTGGTCAGGGTTTCTGAAACAGCTTATATGTCTATATGTGTGTGTGCTGAAAGTTTATTGTAGTTGTTTCAAATGGAATTCCATTTGTAATGGAAGTCCGTTTGTAACAGAAGTCTCGAGCTGGAAGTCGCAGCATTACACTCTTTGGCTCCTGTTACTGAGGCACCCTCAAAGTGAACGACGTTTTTGTCGAATGAGGGTCTCCTCTTTGCCTGCCCCATATTTCCTGGTTCTATGCATTTATTATTTTTTTGATGTGCTGTTTAGAGCAGTGGTGTGAGACTCAAGTCCCGGAGGGCCACCGTATCTGCTGGTCTGTGGTGTGTTTCTGCACTTAAGTAATTCATTACTAAGTTACTGATTGGCTAAAGGGTTCACATGGCTGGACTTCATGGTCTAGACTGGCAGCTGATTGAAACAAAACCAAAAAAAAACCTGCCGACATGGCCAGACCTCCAGGGCTGGAGTTTGACATTCCAGGGTTAGAGGCAGAACACGTGTGTTTGAGCTCTCCCTTGTTAGTCTGTGCTAAAGGAACACAATGACATTGTTTCCAGTGAGAAGATTGATTGACTTGATGTGATAATGGAGTACATTTATAAAACCATTTTCTCAAAAGCACTAGAGAGGGCGAGAGACACACAGAGAGGGAGAGAGAGACACAGAGAGAGGGAGAGAGAGAGACACACAGAGAGGGAGAGAGAGAGACACACAGAGAGGGAGAGAGAGAGACACAGAGAGAGGGAGAGAGAGAGACACAGAGAGGGAGAGAGAGACACAGAGAGGGAGAGAGACACAGAGAGGGAGAGAGAGAGACAGAGAGAGGGAGAGAGAGAGAGAGACACAGAGAGAGGGAGAGAGAGACACAGAGAGAGGGAGAGAGACACAGAGAGGGAGAGAGAGAGACACACAGAGAGGGAGAGAGACACAGGGAGAGAGAGAGACACAGAGAGAGGGAGAGAGAGAGACACAGAGAGAGGGGAGAGAGAGAGACACAGAGAGGGAGAGAGAGAGACACACAGAGAGGAAGAGAGAGAGACACACAGAGAGGGAGAGAGAGAGACACAGAGAGAGGGAGAGAGAGAGACACAGAGAGGGAGGAGAGAGACACAGAGAGGGAGAGAGAGAGACAGAGAGAGGGAGAGAGAGAGACACAGAGAGAGGGAGAGGGAGAGAGAGAGACACAGAGAGGGAGAGAGAGACACACACAGAGAGGGAGAGAGACACAGAGAGAGGGAGAGAGAGACACAGAGAGAGGGAGAGAGAGAGACACAGAGAGAGAGAGACACACAGAGAGAGGTACAGTAGCTTCACATGTAACCGGCTGCATGTTTATCACTTTCAAATAAGCGACAGTTAAAAGGATGGCACCTCCAGGGCCCTGTTCCCCGTGGCTCTCAAACTAAGTTATCCGGCTAACTGCCCTCAATAAAACCCGGAACAGTGTTTTTGCTCGTTCATATGCTCCATATTGTGCGCTGCCTCGCTTTTTAAAGTTTTCTTCGGCATTTTTCTGGGGGTGATTCAACGAAAACAAAGGTGTGCATAAATCCTGCCGTTCACCGTAAAGACGTTTAAAAAACAACGGTGGCAAACACAAAGGAACGGTTTCCACGGCGATGATTTGCACGAGGCACACCCTGCCCTGCGTAGGCGCTCCAGGTCGTCAATGCGAAATAATTGTTCCCGGTTGACCTACACGTTTTAATAAAGGTAAAGAATACATTTGGAAAAGAAGAGATGGGGGCAGTCTGTGATGCTGGCAGTGCTGAACCTGTTTGAAAAGCTAACTGCGGAGGTTAGGGAAGTCCATTTCTCCGGGTCCAGGGCACTTGGGTAAATGAAAGGTATGTCAACTGAACCATGAATGACGTCATCGCCAAATCGGCCAGCCTCCGTGTCTTTGCATAGCTGGGTAGATGTTTGCTGAAAAAGTTACTCTTTACACAAAGTACACAGAGACCTGCGTAGACGGGAACACATTTTGACTGCGTCCAAACGCGTCTAAACAGAAAACCGCGCCCACAAGCGTTGGCCAAGTTGCATAATTCCACAAACGAAGATAATCGAGTACAGACACCCGCACCAAATGAGGACGGCGAGGTTGAGGATTAACCCTTTATTGCAAACCCAACATGGTCACGTAAATTGAAACATTTTACAATTTACAGAACATTTAATATGAATAGTTACATATAAGCATACCTTTCATTTTTTTTAATATACATTAAAACTAGTACACATACTCAAAATGTACAGAGGAACTTAAATACAGGTGCACTGCAATATTAAATGGAATGTCAAGTTTATATGCACAGGAATGCCCAGCTGTACATTAACATTAATATATAAATAGCAAATGGAAGACGGTGATCATGACTCTCCAGATGGGACTTTTTTTGTTCGTTTTTTTGGTCCAGGTCCGTATATAGATGAAATGTAGCAGCAATGCTTCCTCTAGCATTTCACGGGCAAACGACAAAAGTAATCAGACTGAATCGGAATTATACAGCAAATTTTTCGAAACATTTTCCAAAATGAGGAAGAAGAAGACGCAGGGAACAGCCCGGGGGCTTGATGCTGGTCATTATCAGACCCTTTTCAGGGGTAAAAGAAAAAAAACGAACCGAAACGCATACATTAGACATTCAACTCTGGGAACATTGTGACAGTTTTCTCAATCTGTCCATGGGGTGAGGAGCATGTCCAGAAGCGGTCATGCTGGGGGTGGACAGAGGAGGAAAGGCACCTTACAAAAATATCGCTGTAACATTCAGTTCAAGGGGCGGGAATGGAGGGGTGGGGGGGGTCTTCCGTCACAAAAATGGAGACAACGATGGAAAGCACGCTGGCGTCTTCGCAGAGAAGGTCGACGTCGCAGTAATTCCTCAGTGCGACGGGTGACGTTGTTACGCAGGTCTTGCGGAGAAGCCGAACCGTGTCTGTGGTGTAAACTGGCCGAGTTAAAAGCCAAAAAAAAACAAGCTGCCTGAAAACAATGTGCAAATATTTCCCATTCCGGTGAGATTGTTCTACAGAAGATCTACAGGCAAGTCCGTTGACTACAGTGTTTTTTTTTTTCTTCTTCTTCTTAAATTTAAGTTATAAGTAAGAGTCCGTGGACGGGGCGTAGGAGAATCCCAGGAAGGCCTCGGCCGCCTCCTTTATGCTGGCCGTGACCAGGGCGCTGTCCGGCGAGCAGCCGATGGAATTGGGGACGGGCTCGTCTGTGAACTCGGGGTCAAAGTGCCGCAGGTCATTGGGGCCCGTCTGAAGGGGGAAATCACACACACGCACAAAATTAGGGCTTTTGCACAGTGTACTCATCTGATGCGTTATCGCTGGCATTAAGCACATGCAGATGTTCTCTTTATTGCTGTTTAAACAAGGTTTTTTATCCAAACCCCCCCCCCCCCCCTCAGTATGCATCCTTGGCTGCAAATTCTGCATTTGATTTAGCAGCCTGAAATTCAGCCAAAACCAAGGTGATGGCACCACTTCCATTTGCCCAAAGCACAGTGCTGATGCTTTCAGTGAACTTCAGCGAGCAGGGAGGTTATTCCACAAAGCAGGATTACTGAGTTAGCTGGATAACTGCACTGAGTTAGCTGGATAACTGCACTGAGTAAAATCCGGAACCCTCCCAAACCTGCAACATGGACTGAAGTAAAAAAGAGCCGTTCCGGGTTTTACTCAGTGCAGTTATCCAGCTAACACGGTAGTCCTGCTTTGTGGAATACCCCGCAGGGCTTTTTTTTCTCTAAACATTACCCCCCTCCCACCCCCAGCGCACGCCGCACATGGACTACGTACCACGTTGGGGTTGAAGGGAGGCGTGATCTTCTTGGCGTTCAGGTCGTCCCAGTTGATGGGGGAGAAGAACATGTGGTTCTTGATCTCAGTCTGTCAGGGGGAAGCAGACAGGAGACAGGTAACAGATTAGCGCGTCGCTGACGCAAGACTACACCGTGAGCGTTACTGTTCGATACTCAAAAGCAGGCCAATTAAACTGCTCCTAGGGTACAGCCAGTGTGTGAGCTGAATTTTTCCCCAGCCTCAGTTCTTAATTGCTCATTTAACTAGATTGAATTAATAATAATAATAATAATAATAATAATAAGAGACTGCAGATGAAGATTACACAAATGACCTATGTATATTTTATATACTATATTATGTATTTTATATGTTTTTTTTTTTTTTCTTTCAAGAGAATTTTGGGGAAACATAGTCTAATTGCACACTGTATATAATTAAGCCAGGGTTAATTGCCTGATGCGAACTCCAGGATGCGAGACTGCTCCCCCCTGTGGGGGTGCGGGTTTGTGGCCTCTGATTTAGGCGGGTGACTTACGAAGTCGTCGGTGCAGCCCAGTCTCTTGGTGCGATCCTTCTGTAGAAGGCCCTCCAGCAGGTGGCGCGCTGCGTTGGAGATGTTGGGTTTGAGCTGAAGAGGCTTGTTCAGGATGTTGTCGTACATCTCAGCAGTGTTGCGACTGTAGAAGGGTGGCTGAAGAAAAATAAACACACCTGTGAGTTTACCAGGCTGTTACCTGTATTTAACAGCACACCTGTGAGTTTACCAGACTGTTACCTGTATCTAACACCACACCTGTGAGTTTACCAGACTGTTACCTGTATCTAACAGCACACCTGTGAGTTTACCAGACTGTTACCTGTATCTAACACCACACCTGTGAGTTTACCAGACAGTTACCTGTATCTAACAGCACACCTGTGAGTTTACCAGACTGTTACCTGTATCTAACACCACACCTGTGGGTTTACCAGACTGTTACCTGTATCTAACACCACACCTATGAGTTTACCAGACTGTTACCTGTATCTAACAGCACCCCTGTGAGTTTACCAGACTGTTACCTGTATCTAACAGCACACCTGTGAGTTTACCAGACTGTTACCTGTATCTAACGCCACACCTGTGAATTTACCGAGAACCTCACTGTGGTCAGACTGTTACCTGTATCCATAGATATAGAACCATAGATCAGTCGTATGTCATAGTTTAGTGTCCCAATTTTTGAGACCGTACCCAAGTAAGATGGTGGCCAGTAAACATGGTTCTATATCTATGAGCCAAACATCAGCTATCTGGCTTCTGAGACCCGATTATTACCTACCTGAGGTCCGACTCTACCTGTATCTAACGCTATGTACCTCACTCTCACTCCTAACTCTGATCCTTCAGACTAATGTTGTGACATTATTTATATTCTGGGGAAATTTCTTTCATGTACTTCTGCACAGATGTTGTTTTTTATATTTATTTTAGAGTTTGTCAATGAGTGTAACAGCTTGAGACATACTCAGGGTGTTTAAATCTATACTCAGCACAGTGCTCAATACTCTCTCTTCTCTCTAAATGGCCAGCCTGTTTGGGCTGAATGGACTGGCCTCTATATTAAGTGATCTTAATTCCCATGTGCTAAAGTGCGGTTTTGGGGGTGCGTTGGGGGGCTTACCAGTCCGTACAGCGTCTCGTAGAGCACGGCTCCCAGACACCACCAGTCCACCGTTCTGTCGTAGGGCTGCTTGTGCAAGACCTCGGGCGCCAAGTACTGCAAAGCAGAGGAGGATAACGGCGGTCAATTCAGCGGTGTGCTGCAGCGGCGGTATGAGCGTTTACGGTCACGCCTTGAGCGCTACTGTCAGCGTGACCACACGCGGTCATGTGTGTGAATTACTGTATGGAACGGGGTTGACAGGGGGGTCAATTCAATTTAACTTCATTCAGTTCCAGAACTGGACTGAAATTCAGTTTGTCCACTGGGGGAAAAAAACCCAGTCAGAGAGCATTACTGGCGCATTTGTACTCTGCCCAACTGAATTTCAGTTATTTTCTGGAATTTAACGTTACTGGATCGAAACGGAACTGACCCCCCCCCCCCCCGACCCCTGTACGCCGGGCGCTCGACGCCGGGTGAAGCCGGACCCCGGCGCGTGGCTGTCCGTCCGCCAGGCCTACCTCGGGCGTTCCGCAGAACGTGGACGTGGTGCCGTTGGACTCGATGTTCTCCTTGCACAGGCCGAAGTCGGTCAGCACGATGTGACCCTGGGAGTCCAGCAGGATGTTCTCTGGCTTCAGGTCTCTGTAAACGATGTTGAGCGAGTGCAGGTAGCCCAGTGCGCTGGCGATTTCCGCCGCGTAGAAACGCGCCCGCGGCTCCAGGAAGCAACGCTCCCTCTGCAGGTGATAGAACAGCTGGAACAGACCAGAGAGAGAGGGAGAGAGAGAGAGAGGGAGACACAAATTACTATCGCTGTTTATTTTCTCTTTCAACAATTTCATCGGTTTGTTTTTGTGTCAATTGTATAATTATCTTCACAGTTGTATAGCATTTACTGGTTAAGTCATCTGTGGTCATGTGCATGTATACTGCTGTATACTTTCGACAATATTTACAAATATATTTTTTCCTACCAATAAAGTACAATGTTGTAAATTTCAGAAAACGAGAGAGAGAGAGAGAGAAAGAGAGGATTCAGTAACTCCTTGTCTCCAGATGATTAATCTTCTGCCTCAGTTTTTAAAACCCATTGAACAATTGCAGGAAATAACCCTGTGGTCCATTTTAAAAACAGCAAAAAAAGAGAGAGAATTCCTCCCCTAACAGACATAGACACATGCACGCACGCACACGCACACACACACAGCTGCAGGCGCACACACACACACACACACGCACACCCCACCTGCACATTTTTCTAGCTGATACACAGATTCTAATTCTGCTCTTCCTTACAGTGCTACCTCCACCCAGCAATATCCTGAGATGAATTTCCTCTTTTAATGAGCAGAAAGAAAGCGAGGCTCAGACTGGGCTCTATCCAGGATTCTCATGACAGGATTTCCTCCTATGCTCCCTGTTTTTTATTTATTTTTAATTATTACTTATTTATATATTTATTCTTCTTACCTCTCCTCCATTAATATAGTCCAGGACAAAGTAGAGCTTGTCTGTGGTCTGGAAGGAGTAATGGAGCCCGACCAGGAAGGGGTGTTTCACATTCTTTAGGAGCACATTCCTCTCTGACATGATGTGCTTCTCCTGGAGGGAAAAAAAAGGGATCATGTGAGACTCGCATATTCCCAGGAAACAAAAACCTGACAACCACCATTCTTTTACCCTCCCCACCTCCCACCTCCCTGTTTCAGACACACTAGCCACATTCTGAAATCACTGGACATAACGGTGATCTTGAGACCGCCGAAGCAAAACCGTTTTCCACCCATCTCATTCCTGCTGGCGATTGCACCCCCCACCCGGAATTTGCAGTCTTGCCTTTCAGTCCGAAACGGAGGCCGTTTACACCCTGCCCGTTTACCTCTTTCTTCTTCAGTATCGCCTTCTTCTTGCAGGACTTTGACGGCGTAGAACTTGTCGTCGCTCCGGTGTCTGGCCAGGAGCACTTTCCCGAAGCTGCCTTTCCCGATGACCTTGAGGAAGTTGAAGTCTGAGGGCTTGGCCGTCGGGTTTGAGGAGGGTCCCAGGTTGATCTGCTGAGAGGGGCTGGGCTGGAATCGAAAAAACCATAAACGGGATGAGAAACCCCTCTCTCAGTTTTCCCAGGTAACCGACTGCCCGCCATCGGTCACATGACACATGGCGCAAGGCCCAGCGGTGAAACCCAAGGCTTGGAGGTCCACTTTCACAGTCTCAGCCATGATTATACCAAGTTCGTTCTCTCTTGTCTGTTCAAGTTAAGCTCCCTCTGTTTTTATCATAATATTGACAAGCGCTAAGCGCTAAGTGTCAAGTACATGGACGCTTATTATCTCCTTTCACCCACTTGTGGCTCAGACTGCTTTGATCTAAATATCTATGGTGTTATGGAATACCCATAATGTCACTGAATATCTATGGTGTTACTGAATACCCATAGTGTCACTGAATATCTATGGTGTCACCCTGCTCTGGTGTTTGTCGTTATCCCTGGTCCATTATAGTGCTAGGTAGTCGCTTTGGACAAAAGCATGTGGCAAATGAGTAAATGTAAATCTGTGTACTTACCGGAGGGGAAGGATGTTCGTTCATCAGTTCTGTTTCTTGGGGTGGGTTCATATTAAGAATAGACTGGACTTCAGGGCTATGAAGGGAGAAAAACAAAGGGATAAGTTTAGAGTTATATACCTCCGTTACTGATGTACAGTGCAATACACAAAAGGAAAAGTAAACAGCAAAGATTCCAGCATCTAAATTAGTTCACATTTAAAATATATAGATATTATCTTTGCAGTGTCAATGTCAAAATGCAACATCTACTTTGCACCAATGTGGTGTCTATGATCATTTGGCACCAGTGTTGCTAAACACAAGATCATGAGTCAAGCAAAATCATGCATCAACATTCAGGTCATTTTTTTACTTCTTTCAAAGGCTGTTAAAAATAGATCCATGATTCAATGAAAGGAGGAAAAAAAGCACTTACTGCTTGCAGGCATATGCGTTTGTAGCTAGCTTCTGAATGAAATCGTTTAGTCCCATTCTCCTCTGTTTCATAAAAGCTGCAAACAGAAGAAAGGAGTATTGAGTTGAAAGGAAAAAAGCAAACAAAAAAACAAACAAAAATAGGAAGTGCAGGCATGATGAAGGCAGTCTGATTGGTATTTCCCTCGTGCTTTCATCATTGAAAGGGATTTGAGTAAATTACCAGAAAGGATGGTAACGACCCCTCTCATTTTTGAGTAGGTCATAGCTGGCGGATCTGACTCAGTCCTCCTGATTGTCATTGTTCTGCCTCTTTACCGTTGAGGTCCCGTTCAGAGCTCGAACTGTATTTGACCAACTGGCTACTTGATGCTGCTCGGTCCTCCCTACTTATACCAAGCTGGGGGCGGAGGCACTGCGCAGTAATGTGATCTCGTGGTTACTTTCCCGGGGCGTGCCCTACCGGTGAGCCACACTGAGTGGGCGTTCCCCACAGCCCTTCCTCATTCGTTCCGAAGAGCGCATTCCGCTATGATTGGCTGATACATCAACATCATAATTCCGAGTGGAAGGTTTTCATATTTCGTCGAATAAAACATTAACACCCCCCTCGATTATTCCGATCAGCGCTGACTAAGCTCCACCTGCCACCGGCTGCCGTCACTCTGTACACAACGAACGCTTTCACAACCGATAACTAACTGAAAGGACAGGACGTTCTGTACAGTTAAGACAATTTGTACTATTCCATATTTCACAAACTTATATGTACAATCATGAATTGCCTATATATTAGTAAGTCCCGTAGTCCCCTGCAGATTCTACTCTGCTCATTGTCATTCGAATGTGAAAATCATGGATGCTTATCAAGACTAAGCCTTTTGCATTTTTTATAATTGACAACCCCTTTTTAAATTAAACTAAAAAGGGGTTGTTTACAAACTATTTGCATAAACGATAAACGTTTAGCCTATGCTACAACTTGCCTTGTTTAATATTATAAAGTAGCCTGAAAGGCTACATTATCATACAGATAATAACAGCCTATTGTTGAAGTTTTGATCCACGATTAGAGTACAACCTTGTTCCGACTTGTTAACATATTGAAAGGCCGTTGATGACGCATATAATCGGATTTACAAACGATGGTTGGGGAGGCGTTCGCAGAATGCATCTGAGGCCAAGACAACCAGGACTTTACATATCTGGAAAAGTACAAGTCGAGCTTACACAATGACGAGAGCGAGTTCTAATGACTCCAAGCTCTTCTTTCATTTTTTTTTTGACAGAACTGTCAATATACAGACGTTAATTTATAACAAGAGAAAATATACAACTAGTGTTTCCAGAGATAATTGTGGACCGTTTTATTGTGACCCCCAATTATGCTACATTTTACGTTTCCATTAAATGCACACACATGCAACTGCTAGACAGGCACTTGAATGTGCAAGCGTTAGTCCTACATAATAGGATAACCTAGTTTGTAAGTTTTAAGAAATCGTGTAATTATATGTGCACTGGATCCTGCTTCAGTCAATACACTAATGCATGCTATTAAAATGCACAATCGAGCACCACTGTAGTCTACATAGATCGAAAATAGAATTCCATTGGGCTACTCAGCTGGAGGTAGCCTACTTCAAGTCGTGCCATCCAACCCAATAGGCTAATGAGACCCAGAGTCAAAATTATCACTCTTTAATTAATGTGATAATGCAAGATGTGAAATTATGAAATATGATGCCACATCAACTTCGACAGGCCACATCAGTGTGAAAGGAAGGTGGTACCCGTTTGTGCTTAAGTGCAAGTTAATTAAGAAATTGTGTTTAAAATATAAGCTATGGTTATACATATTCAACAACGCAAAAAAAAAGCATAATCGCACGGAAGAAAATTACACAGAGTGTGGCAGCTGAATTTAAGCCTGTAGCACTCATACGGTTAGCTTTAGGCACTCAAAACAATCTACAACGAAACCTGTCACAAACCTGCACAAAGCCATAACAAAAGCGCAAATCATTTGACTGGTAAGCTATAGCCTAGCTACATGAACACGGTAACAGTATCAAAACTAACCTTTAATATCTGCAGAAGTCCTCATGCTGATTTTATTTACACACGAGAGCAGAGACTTTCACCGTTCAAAACTTTCCAACTACTGAAAGAAAAGCTCGGCTCGCTGCGGCTACATATATCCGCCCAGACCATCACACTACCCAAGTCCATTTGCATAGATAAAAAAGAATACTGTTTAAAATCAGGTCAGCGATTGTAAGGTGAACCGGGCATAGCATCAGGGTATTGGAACTTGTCCATCTGTACCCAGAACATCTTGTCAAGACCTTTACTCAACTCTCTGCAGTTAGCCCACCGAGATACAAAAACAACTTTGCCCACCGAAACTTCAAAGTTTGTCTATACAGTCATCTGAACTGAAACCGACTACAATGATATGTAATCCTATGGTCTTTTAAAAGGTAAAATTCATCATTAGATCTTAACTCACAAGTCAACGGAGAGGCTTTGTCTTTCATCTGGTCATGGAAAAACAGCAGCAACCGGCAGCCTGAGCCTACTTCAGTTAACTTGTAAAGGAATTGACTCAAGAAGTAGCATTCCGTTCCTCACTAACCCAGCACCGGATATCTTGGGGGCGGAGAACGTCTCCACCCCTAAAGTTTGGTTGCGAAGCTTTGGAAGAATGCCGATCCAACCAAGTGTAGCTACGAGCCACGTCCGTTATCTGAATCTCAATTTACTGGATGGATTAGTGGTAATTCATTTTTCCGTATTCTACCAAATGCACCC
The DNA here is from genome assembly GCA_029718625.1 of Synaphobranchus kaupii. Taxonomy (NCBI): domain Eukaryota; kingdom Metazoa; phylum Chordata; class Actinopteri; order Anguilliformes; family Synaphobranchidae; genus Synaphobranchus; species Synaphobranchus kaupii. Next base: position 10,172,927 of record CM056381.1, on the reverse strand, counting down.
CATGAATAGGCTATTTTAGATGAAAAAGACCATGATTAGAAACTCTAAATATTCACTGAAATTATAAGTAACCAACGATGTATAATTAATAAATCAAGGAAATATATCAGTTTTCAGTGGGCACGAGCGCCCTTGGAAGCTACACGTAGGGTAAGATTCAATCAATAGGCCAGTTCGTCGTCATTAACTTTGACTAACAATCAAATTTTATTTTTTTAATGTATTTTTTTGTTCACAAACACAGTTTGCCGAGTCCAGAGATCGCCAAAATGAACTCAAGTCAAGCTGCATTTGTGAAGAATAATTATTGCGTCTACCAAAGTTACGGACGAATAGTTGATTGAATACAGTCATGCAGGTCATAGTCTGTTCCTGACATTGGCATCAGGTCTTTCCTATTCTCTGCCAAAGCTTCATTGTAGCCTACTCTGAAAATATCAGTAAGGAATGGAACAGGAACTTAGTATCCCATTTTACATTTTTACAAAAACCCACAGAACCAAAATGCACAATGCAGTGCTACAAATACAATATTCAGCAAGTTATTTGAATGGATTTGTAGACCCCTTCCTGAGTTCTTCAACAATCCTTGAACAATACGGCTGAATTAATATGAATGGCAGCCAGCGTGCGTGCAGTACAGGCCGAACTAATAAGGATTTAAAGTGTAAGGTTGTAGATATGAATCATTGCCGTTGTTCCTATTAGCAAAGCATGTTGGCCGATTTTCTTAAGCAGAGTACCCTGCCAAATACAAATATGTTTCAGATGTAATGGATAGGGTAAGTGTGAATGAGTTATGTAATCAGTGCATCCACAGGAGCCTTGCTTCACAGTGACTATAAACCTTGACCCCCCCCCCCCCCCAAAGAATGCTCATACTTTTTTCCCCATGCATCTATTTATCACAGTTTGCTTTTACCTGATAAAACACTATATACCTACAGTACCTACAGTATACGCTATGAAATATGCACCTGAGGAGTTTTTGCATTGTGCATATGGACATGTATTGGTCATGTATTGGTCGACGGTTTATTTATAGTTTATTTATAACAATTTTATATATATATATATATATATATATATATATATATTTGTATTGTTTGCCTTTTGTTTACATGTTCCATTCTGATTGAGGTGGCTAAAACAAAATTAGTAAAATGTTTACTTTACTGTCAGCATCATTTAAACTTTCATTTTGAGCAGGAATGGAAGACCAAGTGCAAGAATGGGTCCTGAAATGTGTTTATAAATCAATCAATCAATCATTCAATCAATCATTGATTGATTGATATCACTGAAAACAAAATTATATTAGACTAGAATATTGTATAGCAAGCATTCTCTGATGGCTTCCAAACCAGGCGGAGGTCACTTGCCTGCTGATTACATCACTCTGATCTGTTGGTGTTGTGTTGCTGAAGAGCAGATTAATATCTTGCAGCCACTAAGGGCTCTCAGTAACTCTGGAACCATTTAAAAATCGTGTCTCATACCACTGCAAGCGGAGGTCAAATCTAAGACAACCTGTGACTGCTTACACTCATCTCTCCCTTTGAAGGAGACAGTGGAATACCAACGACACTGGGATGCGAGGCCTTTTTATTTTCCTAACATAATTCATAATTCACTAACAAGCACAGTACGCATTCCACCGTGACGGGCATGTTTTTATCTCCCTTCCAATATAACGCTGTCGGAATGACACGTGAAATATTTACTGGAGATTTCATCCTGGAATCTCAATATCCTCCTGGCACAGCAAAAAAAAAATGACTCCACCGCCAGCTCGACTGACTCCTCATTTCCACTGTGAAAAAAGTGAATCGCTATAGACGGGCCAAAATTGTGTCAGAGCAGCTCCAGAAATCAATACTCCAGGAAGTGAACTTATGTGCTGCAACTGCTAATCCCCCCCACCCCCACCCGCACCCGCACCCCCACCCCCACCACCACCAAGGTCTTACAACACTTTCCTCTGTCCTATCACTTGAATGCTATCTGGCCAGATAATGAACCGCGTTGATGCAAACCTTTGAAAGGGAGGACGAAATTAGATGTCAAATAAACGAGCCAACTTCACTCCAAATGAATATATATGCAAAATCCAGCCCTCCGCTGTCTGGTCCTTTCTAGGAGAAGGGCGATGGCTAATTATCGCACAAAGCCTAGCTGGTTATTAGCTTAATCCTGTAGGAGAGATTACTAGAATGCTACTTTCACAAAATAGCACAAACAGGGAAGCCCACTTTGAGTATTTGATCAGTAGATCAGTATTTCTATGATACTTTCCTTCTTATGTATTTTTCTTTTACGATGTTGTTGTTTTATGGTTCATAGATTGTGTGTTAGTATCAGGGTTGGGCTAAATTCCATTTCAAGTCAATCAATTGAGGAAATTAACTGAAACTCAACGCCGGAATGTCAACGTTTTATGCTTAACTCTTCCCCGTCTGAATGAATATCCTCAATTGACTCAATTAAAATGGAAACTAGGCCCCCGATATTAGCATGTGGTAAAAGTGAAGATTATACCTGGCAGCATCAGCGTAGCTCCTCTGTCTCTTGCAGAAAACATGTTTCTAGGCCTTTGCCTCTGTGCTGCAGCTCTGCTGAACAGTCCCTGGTAGGGCCCTGAGCTTGTGAATGTAGGGAAACGCTAGAATATGTGCTTTAAACATTACATAACCGGTAGGCCCGATGGTGCCAAACTGGCCAAGTGAAACCGGGCCATTTTCTGTGCGAACAGGAAGAGAACATCCCCAGTCAATGGGCCTCATTCACAGGGAAGTGTACCTTCAGTTCTGGCCCCTGAGGCCCGAGTGGTTTCAATGGTTCTCCATTTCAAACTTTTCAAGGGCAGGACCAAGGGGGGGGGGGGTTCATTTAATGATAAAAAAAGAATAATGAACTGATTTAATTAGAACTCAGGTGCAATGCAATCCCTGACAATGTCTGACTTTCAAGGGCTGCATTCAAAGTGGCTCTCACAATGAAAGTCTCTCTTTCTCTCTCTCTCTCTCTCTCTCTCTCTCTCTCTGTTTCTGTCTATCTTGCTGTTTCTATCTCTCTCTCTCAGTGGATGTGCATGGATGGCATAAATATTGTTATGTTTCGCCTGGAAAAATACAACCGTTAACAGCAGGAGAATGGTTAGCAAAGAGGCAGAGAATGGGTGTAAATCCTATGTTTATAAATAAAAGTCAATACAGAACCAGGGAAAGGTGCCACTGATATATGGTTCAAGGGAAGTGCAGTGATCTACCATCTCCTAGGGGATGCAGTTTCTGAGGATGACATTGTACCGTTGTTTTCCTGCATGACATGTGCCTTTGTTTAAGGTAATTCGGTAATTGCGTAAATATGCCGTGTTTCGTCTGAGCGCGCCGTTGAGACTGGCCGTGTTTTCGACCCGCGTACGGTTTCGTACTGTGGCGCATGCGCACGCGCGCTGGGGGTGAAGGCAGCGTTGTTGAAACGCGGATCTGTTCAATACATTACCGGCTTCGCTAGAGTGCTGCAGTGCAGCAATAGCATTTCGTTTTATTTTTGGGGGGGGGGGGGGTTCCACTGCATCGCCTTCAAATGAATAGCTCCAAGCCCTAACTGAAACTTTCTTATGATGGTAACTCCTTAATAAAAGAGTGGAAGGTAGGCCAGTTTAGACTATTCATACTAAAAACAGAACCGTATCAAGAATAGTCTCAATCTAAATCAATCCTCCCTGTCTGTGCAGATGAACTGTATCGTCCTCCTTTTTTATAGTATAGAATAGAATAACCTTATTTCTCCCAGGGGAAACTTCAGTGATTTTATATTACATACCTTGAAATGATGCAAGTACCCTTTTAATTTATTTCTTATTAATTATTTTTTTGCCAAGATGCTCTCTGTCTTGGATATGAGCTCTGACGGCTGTGCTGGTAAACAGGCAGGAGGGTTTTGTCCAGAGTAGCAGCCATGTCAGAATCATCTTAAAGATTTTTAGAAAAAGCATTCATAAAACCAATCAAAGCACCTCTAATGTTCAAACCCATTAATACGAAGAGCAATTATTTTCGTCCGTGTTAACACGTGCATGCAATTTTTATTGCACAGTTTCGTTGTTGTTGTTGTAGTTTTACTAAAATTGTAGTTTTACTAATTGGAAAGTAAGGTGTAAGAACACATGATTTCATGTAACCACTATTTTGTGTGTGTGTTTCTACACTGAGAACCACAAGGTTTGAGGTGAGGAGCAGTAATTAAAAGAGCAAATAAACAGTGTTTATCTTTTACCCTGCAATTGAGCAGAGCTGTCTTGACAGTTTGCGTGTGATATAATCCAGTGGGGGGCCTAATCTTACCTGAGTCGTTAGAGCAGCAGTAACTCGTCTCTGGAGCGCTCGGGTAGTACAGATCCATCGCCTGCACAAAAACAAAATAGTTTCACCAGATTATTCCTTTGCTCAGTCCACCGTAGTTATTATTTTTTTTCAACTTCAAATTGTAGAATAAATAAATAAAATGAACAGAACTGAAGAAGATTTTACGTTACGAATATATCTGAAGTTAGTCCAAAGTCCCAGTTTGATAGTTTAGCTTTTTTGGTATAAACCTGTTCACAACGTGACAAAACCCACTGTTTTGACTTTTAGTGAGCCTCCAATACACTTTGTCAATGCCAGCCAGCAACGGGATCGAGGATTCTTCTGAGGGACGGAACTGTGGTTTATGTCTCGTCCGAGGCCTTTTCTGCGTCCGCAGGTAAATCGTTTCTGTCAGCCCTGTCAACACCACTTGGCTGTGACTCCAGACAGCCCTGCCATTGTGACCCAATGAGGAAGAGGAGACAAGGGTCGCCGTGCCAACCCTTTTTTTTTTTTTAAATAGCACATTTAACTGAAAAAGGATGGATTAGACCAGTACTCTTCAGCCCAGAGTTTCAAAGAACCACAGGCTCTGCTGGTTTTGTTGTTGACCTTAAAAATCACCAACTAAGTCGGACGAAACCAAGAAACAGCGAGTTAACCGTGTACTCGACTGCTTTAAGTGATCTAACTAATTAGTAACAAGCTGAACAGCAGAACCTGTGGCCCTCCAAGTACAGGGCTGGGGACCACTGGACTAGACCATCATAGACGCACATTTTTGTACACTGATTTGTTTTACGAGTTGACTGGGGGGGAATAGCCAGATGTCTTAATTTGACAATAAACAGTTCTCTGCCATAAAACCTTTCTGAAAATAACGGGAGCAATCTTGGGAGAAGTGTTTGTCCTCATTAAAACGTGAATGTAAAGGTATTCATTAAGTTAATTTGATTCCCTTAAACAAGCAGAAAGGCAAATTTTATATTCAGCGCTTTAGGCTGTTGAAAAATTCACACATCGAACAAGTAATTAAGCTTAAGTAAGATAAATGATAATCTTTATATTCACTGTATTTACAATGATGTAATGTAGCCTGCTTCCTTTCCTTTAGTGAGCAGGGACATGGTAAAGGTGTCACCTCCTCCATCAGCACAAATGCTGTGCATCAGATCAAACATACGGCCCTATTAAATTAAACCACATCCTTCAAATTCGGGTTGTGCGGCATCACCTTAATTTTGCCTCTGTCAGGGAGGATAACCTTGTTTATTAAAATACTTGGCACCCCACCAAAAAAATATGACACTGCGTAATATGAAATAACTACAGTGTCCCAGGTAGCTTGCAGGAACAGAACCCCACGGAACGAGCCCCAAAAACCCCCGCGCCCCTCAAATGATCCTGTACTTTTCCACTAACGGGGAGAAATACTGCAATTGCATGTTAAAATCTTTGGAACTGCACAAAACAATACGACACCCCGAACCAAATGACTGAAGGAACCCAGGTAGTTTTTCAAAGAGGCGGCTTACAGCTGGAACATGACACCAACCTCACCCCCCTCCCTCTCCCTCTCTTTGGGACAGGATCACATTACACACAGAGTTTTTAAGGCTGCCAGTGTAATCGAGTCCCATCAACTTTCTTTCCCTACCATCAGTGACACTGGCCAGACTCAGGTGTGCCAATCAGAATCCATTACCCAGCCTTCCTTCTCGAACACAATACCTTCCGTGTGCAACCAAGGGTGAAGTGACACACAAAAAAATAAATTCCAGCACATATTCCCAAATCTCTCGACGCCATCTGCACGGAAACTCACGAGAGTGGTGCGTTCACACGTGAGCAACAAGTCAAACAGGAATTAATTTTTGCAGCGCACGTTTTTTAAAACATGAGCCGCGGCATCGAAAATGTACCAATTACAGCCGAGTTTGCGTTGCGTGTCTGATTTCACACCGCAGTTAAGTGGGTTTTATAGTTTGTTTTTTTAAAAACATTCTCAGCATGTAAGACCAATCTCTGCTGTCTGTAATACAGTAAGTGGTCTGTTTGAATGTAGTTTTTGTAGCTAGATCAGTGGTGGGACATTGATATAAAATGACTGAACAGTGCCCCATTGTGTTGTTCGCTCACTGGTTAAAACCTTTTCCCCTGTAGGATGACCAATCCGGGGTTCAGTCCTGTATCGCCTTGGCACGCTCACTCCCTTTTTCCATGACTCACCTGTCGGCCTGCCAGGATTGCATTTCTCCCACTTTTATCTGAAGTTTTCTGCCTGAGACTGCTGTATCCATAGTAATGGCAAACTAGGGCTAACACAGTTTAATTATTCATGCGGGATTTTCTCTTTGATATCCTACTGTACAGAGTGCTTAAGGAAACATAAATTAAACAGCATTAGAAAATCCTCCGCCAGATGCCGGGAAACTGAGAAACAAAGATCTGAGAAACTTTCTTCCCCAGAATCCTTTTTAATCATCCACGTCCGTGTCTGAGCAAATATCAGCTACTGATATGTCAGACCCTCCAGCAATGTGCTTCCTTTTTGGCAAGGATCAGACCAGTTGTAATAATAAAATAAAATGCTGTTAAAAAATAAACTCAAACCTGTATGCTGAAAAACGTCTGGCCATCTGAACTGTTCAGAGAAGCAATAAAGTCGGAGGGGCAATATCTGCAATGGGATTATGAAGAGCCTCCCTCAGTAACTCTTTTAATGTTTTTCACAATGTACAATACGCTCAAGTCAGCTCTCAAATTTAAGATTACAGATATACATTTATTTTTACACATTATTTAAGATTACACATTAGATTACTCTATGAGTGCCCTTATTGGGACCCTATTTGCCATCTAGTGGTTACACAAAGGTACTGCAGTTGCATTGGGGGAGCCAGTCAATGAGAATACCTTAATTTATATAGGTGTATGTATGCCGGATATGTACTTGCGCATAAAATGTTTTTGAAATTATTTATGGATTACATAATGAAACCCTGAAAACTAAATATGTTATTAGTCATAAATATGTCATGGGAAATATTATATTGCGACATATCATAAGTATGTCATGGATATTACACTGCCTGGCCAAAAAAAAAGTCGCCGTTGCACCCGTCATGCATAGTGCCCACTGTACAAGCCTCTGGAGGCAGTGTTATGATCTGGGGTTGCTTCAATTGCTCAGGTCTAGGCTCAACAACGTTATGCAGCAAGAAAATGAAGTCAGCTGAGTACCTGAATGTACTGAATGACCAGGTTATCCCATCAATGGTTATATTCCAGGACGACAATGCCAAGATTCAGCGGGCTCAAATTGTGAAAGAGTGGTTCAGAGAGCATGAGGAATCATTTTCACACATGAATTGACCACCAGAGTCCTGACCTTAACCCCATTGAAAGTCTTTGGGATGTGCTGGAGAAGACTTTACGGAGTGGTTCGACTCTCCCGTCGTCAATACAAGATCTCGGCCAAAAATGAATGCAACTCTGGTCGAAAATAAATGTTGTGATGTTGCATAAGGTTGTCCAAACAATGCCACGACAAATGCACGCCGTAATCAAAGCTAAAGGCGGTCCAAAGAAATATTAGAGTGTGCGACCTTTTTTTTGGCCAGGCAGTGTATATTGACACATATCAAATTGAGACGTTTTTTACGTCAGACGATATTTTCACTGGAGCACATTATTGGGAATGCTCCTCCTCCCTCGCCCCTCCCTAGTCACGCTGTCTAATGTTCGCCTGTGCGCAGCGAGCCAATATATTCATTGACCTACTATTTGACAGTTCTCAGTGGGCCGGGAGAAGAGCCGATAGCCCCTCGCGCTCTTTGCTTTTCCCGCTATTCTTGGCATAAAAATAGCATGTCAGCACATCTGCTCCTCCATCTGTGTGGCGGCCATTTCGGCTCCAAACGAGAACCCACACAGGACCCGTTCAGAAGAAAAAAAGAAGAGATTTCTGGAAGGTGTAGAGAGAGAAATAAATAGGCGCTTGTTGGCTCATCAGAGGTTCTATCCTCAATGGTGAGTTTATCTGTACAGTGCTTTGGAAAGATAACATTAGCGTTATGTGAGTATCACAATAGCGGTCCTGCGAACGCCGTTTCCTTTTCACGCTGGTATGTCTAGGTTTTATTTGCATGGGTTGTTTGCTTAAGAGAGACCCTTATCCAGGCAGGCTTGCTCGGTATACAGTGTACATGCATTCCATTTACATCCTGAACATGAGATGAGTTAACTCAGGTAACCCTAGGTACCATCTTTCAGTCCTGCTGGAAGTCAAACCGCTAAACCCTGTGTTTAACCTTTGTAAATGTACCTCTATAAACAGAGCACATAAAATCTTTATAATAAAAATGGCAGTTTAAATTAGCATTGCATTTAAATGACATATGCCTGCATAAGTTGTACTGAATTTGTCAGCCAGCTTTAACTGAAGGTCCAGGTGTGGGAGTTTACCTGTCAGGAACCATACCGGTGGCTCTGTTTGATGGTGCTAGCCCACCTTTGAGGGGCAGAAGGCAAGTGGGGCTCTCACTTGAGTGTTGCACCTAAGGTTAGTCACCAAGGATACCGCACATTCCATGTTCCGTTCTGCTACAGCGAGTTCCAGCAAAGATATTCTATTTACTGGACAGATATTCAACTCCACATGCTTCGCGCGAGAACTGTTCCATGACTAAAGTGCAATGAATCACAGACCGGGCCTGAAAACCAGATTACCAGAGCCTGAGTGGGCTTGTGTTTTGGCACCATCTGTGCGGGGTTCTGTAACGGGGGGTGAAGGTAAACACACCTGCGTGCGCTCTCTGGGCTGCCACACCTCTTCCATGGCGTAGGTGACGAAGGGTCCGCTGCAGATGCAGCACTCCAGCATGACGGGCGTGGCCAGCAGGGGCGTGGCCCTCACTGACCAGGGACAGCCCCCGTCCATCTCCTGCTCCCGACACGCTGCCTTCTGCTTACCGTCGCCGTGGTGACGATTCAGCATCTTCCACTTCCTCACCTTGAAGGTATTCATGCGCACACACACACGCACGCACACACACACACACACACACACATTAGTGCCTGTTACATTCCAAGGTCTAAGAGGTTTTTTAAATTTTTTTTTACAAAGATATTCACAAAAACAAAAACAGAGTTAATTAATTCTTCCTGGAAAAATATGCAGCCAGACTGTTTTGATTTAATGAAATAGATGGTGCTGCATTTTGAGTCATGCTCAGTATGCTGCAGTATTTATGTAGTGTGTTGGCTGAGGGAGTTTGTGCTAAAGCAGGAACTACTGACTTATTAAACCACATCAAGCTGTAAATAAATAGGTCTAAAGTGCATTTTCTAGCCTGTGCGAAAAAAAATTTGGAAGATATGTCTAAGGCCTGGATTCAATCAATATTTCCCCTTAAATTATACACAGAAGTAGAAAGCATAACGTCTTTTTAAAGCCAACGTGTTTTCATTAATTGCTGAACTTTAAAAACACCCACGTTTGATTTAGATTCAAAACAAAGGACAAATGTTGATTGCATCAAAGCCTCAGAATAATAAAGCTTGCTGCGCAGATGGATAAACAAATCAACACTAAATATAGAGGAAATTTACACTTGCAGCATAGCAATAAACCAATTCTTCTGCCTTCACCTTTGTAATTCTCCATTCCTCCTCTCTAGACCCTGTGTGCCAGGATTCCACTGGCTAATGATCTTGAACACTTAGCTCTGATCGGACACTCTGTACCATTCGAGTCTGCACTCTCCTTATGCTTGGCTGCATTACATCATGGAAAGAAAGGTCAAGGGTCGGACTCTCCATAGGTGCCAGGGCACATTCCAGAAAGGGCCGCTTGCATAATCCCTGGCCTTGGCTCTTTAATGATGATCTTGGTGAGTGTTTAACCATTTTTGAGCTTAACTCTTATCGTGGCCTTATCTTCTAATGGCTGAGATAAATATTTACTGGCGTTACTAGGAGTCCTTAATTAGCTGTTGTAGTCCAAGTCTAAATTTGACCTAACAATTATACATTTATTGAAGGCAATGAGAATTTACCACACCCTGTATTTAGTGTTTATTGGTTAGTAATGCAATGGGTTACTAATGACAACAAAAAAAAGCTTTAAAATATCTTAGATGTTTTAGATGGCATTCTTTTTCCTTGCCGTGTCACAATTCCTCTGATAATTAAGACTCCCCCCCCAAAGCTCAAAACATAGCACTCACTTCTCAGTTTCTACAGCCCAGGTAATCCTGTGGGGCAAACCGCAGTTAATCAATTACACTGCCGAACAATGGCATGTTTGGACGACTGACACCGCGAGCGGAGTTATTGATTTGTCTCTTCTAGCGGCGGCCACACTGGGCCGTGCGTACGCGGCCTCGCTCCGCCAAGCCCGGGGGGGCGCGTGCCGTAGCTTTTCGTTTAATGAGAAACGATGCCACACGTACAAATCTGTCAAATACAGATGTGATCAGGGCCCTGGCCCTTTCTGCGGGCCCGCCGGGAAGCGGCTTCCTTCCGTTTGTTAAGCCCCGCACGTCCGAGCCGGTCGTCGTGGTGACGTGCACTCGTCGGGAGCGAGGGGAAGCGGGCCGGCGCTGAGCTGAAAACCACGGGGGGCCACGGCGGTCAGATCTTTTTTTTTTTTTGTGAGGTCACTTCAAGACGCCATTAACTCGGCTTGACCCCCCCCCCCCCATTGCTGGGGATCTGACACAAATTCCAAACAGGGGTGGACCGGTGTCTTAGCGCGGCACTGGCTTAAAAACACCCTTCAGAGGGGCCCTCTTCCATATCGGAACATCAAAACCAGCAGGTCATTATGTAAGCTCATTGAAGATAAGACTAGCCGCACGACGAAGGGGTCAGACCTCCATTTTAACGCACGGCACTGAAGAAAAAGGAACAGCGGCTGTGGGAACTGGGGTTTGTAGTCAGGAGGTTATGGGTTCACATCCCTTTTTTACAGGGATCTTCCACTGTAACCTACCCCTGAAAAAGGGACTAGTGTACATGGCCTGAATTTCTTCAACATATTACATAGATGCGTATATTTATGAACCTTGAGTGAGTAATCATTGTAATTCAAGGATTATTCTTCTACTAAGCAAGTAAGTAGCAACATATTATCAATGAAACTAATGACCCGGCTTCATTTTGTAGAGATATTTAGACTTTTCGGATGCCCCTTTTCTAAGGCAAAATACAAATCTGAAAACCCCAAAAATGATATGTAGTTTCACATGGCATATTAGCATTTCCGTTAAAGTAGTTTCGCATAGGATATTAGCATTTTGTGATACTAACACAGCTTAGCCTGCTGCTTGTAAATCATATCCAGTATCCATACCTTTAATCCTTAGACACTCTTAAGTTCCCTGTGAAGATAACCCCCTTGGCTCACACTAAGAAAGCACACCACTCTCACAAAAAATTTTTACTCAGCGGCTACTTTTAAACCTCGGTGGGTCTTTCAGTGAAAAATAAAAAAGGGAGAATATCTCTCCTTAATTTTCTCCTGTTCCACTGTACAATGGCAGGGAGCATTTCTGTTCTACGTCTGATTTAGTAAATGAATGACCACATGATCATGTGTTCTAATGAACAAAATGTAGTCATAAAATAATTTTTTTTTTTTTTATACAATCAATCAACAGAAAAAGAAAATAACAAGTTTTAAGTTCAAACAGGTTGTGGGCTAGGTGATGGGTAGAACAGAAGCAGAATTATTTGATTTTAATTTGTGTCTGGGCACAGGCCATGAGAATGACTACAAAACCCATCAATAATCTCAACAGATCGCCTCACTTTTCATTTCTGAGAAGTTAACCCCATTTAAATGGCTGCTGCAGCAGAAATGCTGTTTGGAGAGGGAACCGCAAATGAGCATTTTTTACTTGATGGTAGAAGTTGGAGGCCATTTTGATTAATTGAGTAGATCTTGCCAGAAGCAACCCAAGACTTAGCATTAGCACACTAATGAAGCAATTGTGCTGAATAGTGCTTACCATAATACACTCTCTTCCCTAGAATACATTATGGTACATAGTGGTTGTTCGAAATTCACACAAAATGCAGACATTATTATTTTTTTTTTTAAATGTGTCAACAACAATGTAATGAGCCTAAATTTCTGAATCATGAATCAGGATGTTTAAACTTTATCCCTGGATTGATGTGTAATGAACTGTTTTAGAACACTTAGCAAAGAAGGACAAACAAACCGCTCTTTGAAGATGAGTATTTTTGGATGAGTTATCTATCGTGAGAACAATCTGTGTCCTGCACGAGTGAATGTTGCTCCTTTGTCAAAAGAAGACAGATAACGCCTTTATTGTTCACAAAGTAAACTTGCGTTTATTTACCAAGGGCATGTAAAAGGTTTTTAAAGAATGCTAAAAGTGCTTTTGTGGGACAATGCCCTTGATTCAATCGACATTAATCCTTAACTTAGACAAATGAATTTGAGAATTTGTTCTTTATTGGCTGGATCATAAATTGCCAAAAATTAACTATATGTGAAGCAAAAACCAACACTTGAATTTATTCATAAGACAAAGACAAATGTTGACTGCATCAAGGCCAATCTATATTAAAGCAAATACAATTTAAACTTTAGGGGACTTCTTGCCAAGCTTGCCAGCATTTTTAAGCTTTTCAGCTGAGAAAACTCAATATTGTGGCCTTTTCTTATATGAAGATGTTTTAGTTTTAAGTATTTAACTGGTGTACTTAAGTATTTCAGCATTTACATTTAAATAATTTTCTGAAAATGTATGTATGTATGTACTGTATGTATGTATCTATGTAACCAATGTAATACTTTTAGCAATCATGCTTTTTAATGCTATGTACACAGGAAACTACTAACTAGTCATTGAGTGTGAAGGTTTGGACACTATTCAAACTTTGACAGGAAATAATTCTGAAACCGAACATTACATACTGTACATTTCAAAATGTCGTCTTAACATTTATGGAAACACAGCCCTAAAGTAATAAACACTGCCTTCCAAGACTGTTGCTAAAAATATGAAACGGGGTTTTGTAAATAGTTTATCGCAAAAGTAGGCCTTGCCAAGGCCGCTTTAGCAGTGGGCAGTGGGCACTGGCCCAGCACATACCTGACCATAAAGTCATGAAGGGACAAGGAGCTTTTCAGGTAATGTGCCACTTTCAGGAATGCCACTTCTTTCACCAAGTCTCAACCATTTCAAACCATTTCACACAACCATTTCACATAACCGTTTCACAAACGTTTCACAAACGTTTCATACAAGCGTTTTCCACCTCAGAGCGAATGTACCGAAATCAGTTTAAGTTTATATGTAACGGACGGAAGACCTGAATGCTGTTGTTTTCTGTTATTCGGCGACTGGTCTCCTAACGGAGGATTCAGATCTGAATATAGGTTCATATATTACAAGCATTCTTTCATAGCTTTTATTGAAAAAAGCTATGAGAATCTTCATTTTCATCTTCATCACTTGTTTGATCATTCTGTATTATGTTAAAAAAAAAAAGGGGGGGGGGTTTTGGAAAAATTACATGCGCTATGGATTTTTTTATCCCCCATGTTTATTCTTCCTCTTTTGAAGATTGCCTGACGGGGCAATGGAACACTAACCATACCATCATTAACTACCTCTGGCAGCACTTAACTACTTCACTAAAATTCTCACAGAGATAAGGCTAGCGGGACTGGCGGTACAAAGGTGGACACGTGTGAGGGGTGCTATCAACTCAAAGTTGATGTGGGGTAAGCCTTTTTTATTTATTTATAGTGTTTTAGTCGCCTTCTTCTCAAGCACACCCTCACCAGTGATTTAACAATGCCATTTATTACGTGATTGCACGCATTGGTAAGCTGATGCATTGATGCATTTTACTGATTTGTGTTCCGTATCGCCTCAACAAGGTGTAGAAGAACATTGTCCAAGCAGAACAAATACTGTTTGCGCAAAAAATGAAGGGCCTTCGATCAAAATGACGGTCAATTGGGTGGATTCATGCCAATGAGTGCACATATTGCTTCCCGGTTCGGATTATCTGGATTTATTATTATGATGTTGAGAAAGAATGAGAATATACTGTGTGTTCTGGAAATATACCTCACCTTGACCTGGTAGGGCTTGTGTGTTCTTCTTTGGAAATTAAATTGCATGTCTGGAGAAGTCATTTTCTTACATACATTTTCAAGCATTTTTTTGAATAGTTTGTTTTTCCAAGCTAGTCTTGAATATCAAAGGCCATCTGCTCCTTTCAACTGAAAACCAACATCAACAATTTCTCATGTTATTTACTTTGACAGTTATGTAATGCAGTGAGGCAATTATATCCTGTTATCTCGCATAACAGAACCTTGATATTCAGTGTTTCAAGAATGCAATTTATGAAACGATCACATGCATTACTAAGCTGACACATTGCTTGCGGTCGAGATATGTGTTTCCTATCACGTGAACAAGTTATAAAAGAATATGGTCCATTCAGATCAAATACTGTTTGTGCCAAAAGAAGAGGTTTTTCATTCAAAATGAGAGAGGCTATAGGAACAGGCGTGTGTGTGACCGCTCTTTTATCATATTAAACATGCTTTCCTTTTCAATTGAAGTGTCAATCTGATATAGACACCTGCCCACCTACACACACACACACACACACTCACTCGCATAACTATACACACTCACACACACACACACTCACTCACATAACCACGCACGCACACACTCACGCTCCCACACACACAAACACACACACAACAGGAATGTGGCAAAATGACTTAAAATCAAAAAAAAAAAGATCTGTTACGTCAGACGGGGCCCAGATTAATGGGCTTGCACTGCGAGGGAGAGCCGGAGAGAGGTTTCCGTGCCAACAAGGGGGCGAGTCCAGGCTGCCAGATCCGGCCCCGGCTGGGGCGAGGAGGGTGAGTCCCATTAGCGGGCCTGGTGCGGGGGGGGGGGGGGGGTGAGAGAGGGGGGTGTGACACATTAACCGAGGGGGACGCTGACGAGGCATGACTTTCTGCTCGGCTCGGCTCTTTCACATCCCCCTCCACCTGTTAATTGCACGGCTCGAACCCCCTGCCGGTGCCTTAACCCCCGGCCTCCGGCTGACGTAACGGGGGCGCCGTGTGCCAATGGCAGCCGGGCTGACAGGAAGAACAGAATGATCGGCATTCTCTCGGCGCAATTAAAAACACAGCAGCTCTCACTTGTGTGTTTAAAACCCCATGGAGCCTAATTTAGTTACACAACAGTCACTGCTTCAACGTTGGCAGAGGGTAGATGTTCTTAATGTTGCCATTGATTAATGAATATGTTGCTTCAACTTGCATTTGTCAGCAAATGCAGAGTACTGAAATGCAATGGGATGGTGTTCATTGACACTGGTTAAAAGTATGCATCTATGCGTCCTTGCTTTTTTGGTAATGATATTGTGTGCTCTCTGGCTATTAAGTCACTACAAGCGATCGTGTCATTGTGAAGGTCAACCAATCAGCCCAGGCAGAAGGCAATAATTAGAGTTTGGACTACAGACTGTCCGAGGCAGTTTGGCTTATCTACGGGTTGTGCATTGTGTAGTGATTATAGACTGTCCGAGGCAGTTTGGCTTATCTACGGGTAGTGCATTGTGTAGTGATTATAGACTGTCCGAGGCAGTTTGGCTTATCTACGGGTAGTGCATTGTGTAGTGATTATGGTGACACTCACAAAGCTAACTTTTTGTGGCACTGAAGTATCCCAAAGCATTTTGCTGCCAAAAACTACTGAATAAGCAATGAACTGGTGCTGAAGTTATGATTATATTTTGTATGCATGCCAACGAGTACACATATTACTCGTCCAGTTCTTATTATTATTATTGTTGTTAAATAACAACAATTTTATTATTATTGTTGTGGTTATTGTTAAATAACAACTATTATTATTATTGTTGGAATGACCATAGTAAGTTATATGTGCGGTGCTTCTTGTGAAGTTTAATTTGGGCAACATGGGGGTGGGCTGGAATTAACTATCAAACAGCAGAGCCTCGTCACTGTCACTGGCTAATGAGATACAATCGAAAAGGCCGTGACTGAGAAGGGAGGGTATGACTCACAGTGCAGCGTCGCCCAGGGGGACGAGCCAACCGCCCTCCCACAGGAAACGCATCATCGCCCATTCTCTGCTCTGCCAAAAAAGCTTAACAATTACCCTTAATGAAACCGCGCTGACAGGAAAGCATCGGGCCGAGTTTCATCAATCAGCGTTCTTCCTCAACTCTCACTTCAATGCCAGCCTATTTTTAACTTCACAAGCACAATTCGCCGGGTTCATTGAACTTTTGCCGCATTGTGATTTTGAAGGAAAAGAGTCCAAAACCCTTTCATGTCAGTGTGAGTTGTGTTTCCTCTGCCGTACCAGTGACTGACACTAAAGAGGTTTTGTACATTTCCCAAACCTCAACACGGGACATGTCCTCCAGTGAACAGGTATAGGTTACCAGGACCCTCCCCTGATTCAGTTAACTCTACTCTATCCCCTTCCAATGGTGAGCACATAGATTTATGTACCAACCAATGACTGTGGATCTTCAAATAACAATGTTCAGCTACATTTTTGTTAACCCAGCTTCTCTCAGATAAGTGCTTTTGCAGCTCTAACACTGCTGAAACCATCCTAGACCGTCTTTGCATGGGGTAATGATGGAGACCCCCTAGTACTCATTATAAACACTAGACCAAATAAAGTAAGATGGCTGCCATTGGAAGCAGTGGATGTAATCATCATGTTCCCAGCGATGATGCTCATTAATGAGACTAATTGAGAGTTTGTTGTTTTTTGGGGCCTGTTTTGCCACCACCAGGCACTCTCCCAAAGTTTACTTTGGACTGGAAAATTCTCTCAGTCGTATATAATATAAAAGAGGCTTAAGGAAGGAAAGTCGACCTCAGGGCTACTCAAATCCAGGTCCTGCGGGCCGCACTGTCTGCAGGTATTTGCTCCAGCCATGCACTACACCACCTGATTTCACTAAAGAGCTTACTTCCTGGAGGAGGCAAAGTAAGTACCTGCATGCACTGTGGCCCACAGGATCTGGAGTTGAGTAGCGCTGGTCTATCCTGTCTGGGTGGATTATCATATTTTTTTTCCCCTGACTCCTCAGCTCCTGGCTCGCAATCAGGAGGCCCCATTTGGCAGGGGTCCAGAGGGCCCCAGGGGTCGTCAGAGAGCCCCCCGGCGATGGGATGGGCCTGGAAAAAAGCGAATCGAAATCGCCCCTCACTTCCTCTTAACCAAAGTTTTTTTCCCCCTTTAATCAACTCTTGTTTGACTCCTAACTTTGGGCAATAATAGAAGGAACGCTCTTCCTCAAAATTCCTTTTTGGGAACCTGTGGTGCAGAGCAAAATTCCTGTTCGGGAACCTGTGGTGCAGAGCAAAAATTCCTGTTCGGGAAACTGTGCTACACAGCAAAATTCCTGTTTAGGAACCTGTGGTACACAGAAAAATTCCTGTTGGGGGCAAATCAAGCAACCTTTCTAACTAGAAATAAATAAATAAATGAACCGCCATAAATAAATGATGAATGGCGGGCAGTGAGTTATTTGTGCCAGCCGTAGCGAGCTTCTCTTTGGAAGTGTGGGGAGGGCATTTCATCAGACTCTGGGCACATTTCAAAGAGCTCCATCTATTTAATATTGATCTGAATGTGATATTAATTTACACTACAGTACTGCTGCTCTCTGGTCTATTTCAGCATGTATAGCTCCCAGCTCTTAAGACCGTTCACTTTATAGCGAGTGCAACTATTCTATTTGCATATAATATTCTATTTCGCTGCCTTTTTGAAATACGAAAACAAAATGACTTCATTGGCTTTGCTCTCACAGGCCTGCCATTAAATTATTGTTACTGCCGGTGTTTTAGCGCAGACTGAAACGAAACAGTAATCTAGCGTCAGAGCCAAACGCACAATGTACAGCTTTTAATAAACAAGTCCCGTGTTTCTCTCAGGTCTCCGTCTTTCGGGACCACAACTAAAGAGACACCATTACAACGACAGTGTCCTTCACACTTCCACTAAATTTAATGTAATGGTGGGGGTGGGTTTTGGGGGGTTATTGTACAGGAACAGTAATTATGTCCTTAAACATGAAATCTTACATTTCCTCAGGCCTAGTAACTATGTATTTATTTATTTTAAAGGAAAGTAGGCATGCTGCCATCCCTATGTATTTTTTGTTAACTGACAGGGTGAAGCAGAGTTGGGATCACTGTATGGAGAGTATCAAACCCCTGGCTGCACAGTGTGATTTGTTTATGGGTTAAGGGTCGGCCGCCCTAGGCACCGTGCCAAACGGTCATCATGACCCAGTCTCTGACACGTGGCTATCAGTCTCTCTTGTCCCTCTCACGCCATTTGGGGCAAAGGTCAACTGCAGAACCACTCTCCACTTCCAGACCATCGCATCCAGGTGTAGAACTAAGTTGACTTAAACCCAAACTAACATTAGCTAGTTTTCTGTGTGTTATAATTCTTGCGAGCTAACATGCGTATTTCAACATCTTCAAGCCAACTTATAGTTTGTCCTCCTTTCTAGTTGTGCTTTGTTGCTGAATTCCATAGCAGAAGATTTGTGTTGGATGGCGCTAACAGCCCTGTGCCTACCCAAACCCTGTTATGGAGTTCTGGAGGTTTTAGAATGGGTCCTTATGTCCACCTTGTTGCTGATGTAGTGTCAGATGAGACCAGACATGTTGTGAACAAGCTGCTTTTGGCTCATCAAGCCCATCAACTCCTGCTGATTTTTAGTGACCCCGAAAGCGGTAGAGTATTTTGGTTTGGCGTGAGATATTCCCACCAGCAACACAAGAGGGATAGAGCACAGAAATGGCGATTAGCTGTTTTTAAATATGAACCATTCTCAGGACTTTTAGATGCAATCAACTATCGGCTCTAGATAAAGTCATTGGCTAAGTGTGAATCCATAGCAGGTCTGAAATCACAGAACCCAGCGAGCAAAAGTGGAAATCTAGGTTGAGAGAGGTTTTGACATGAATGAACATTGTAAGCCCCTCAGGTCTTACCCGGATGTAGCCCGGCTATGTCCTAGTCAGCTAGAACACTTCTTCAACTAAATGTAGCCCGGTTTTCACCTGAATGCCGAGACGACTCAGTTTCACCAACTTTCCACTGACCTTTCACCACAAGAATGTTTCACTGGGAAACAGCAGTAGCTGCTGTAGCAGCAGCAAAGACACCGTTGGAAAGGAAAAGATGGTCTACTCACCTTGCAGCCTTTGGGCTTCTCTGCCCCACAGGCTGGGTCTTCCTGCAGGTAGTAGCTGTGACCGAGATGGCAGCAGCCATAGGGGGGGAACTGGGTGTACCACAGGTCCTGGTCCATTTGACATTTGGGGTTGGGGTACAGGAAGGCCTTGCTCTGCCCCTTCTCCATGTTTACTTTGGGGGTCCGTATCCACCGGCGCACCTAGGGGTACGTGACAACATAGACATTTTGTCAATCATATGTCATCCCCAGTTCTCCCCCCTTAACACCTTCTCAAGCAAAGCTTCTTTGGGTGGACTGCTGTCACGTCATGTGACAGAGCTGTGGTGTCGATTTAGTCTGGTCATCGGTTTAGACGAGGTTTTAAAAGGTGAGGTTTTCCAATGCTTCCTTTCTTAAGAATTGTTAGATTCTAATGTTATTGTCTTTTTTGTAACAATGCTGGTGAATGTGCATGCAATTCTGCATTCAAATGACAACTTAATGAGGAAAACAGCAGTGAAAATATACAACCTTAACTATGCTGCCATTCCCTGTGTTTATGTTTATTCCATATTTTAACTTGCTTATACCACTCTGATTTATGTGTTTATGCCACACTTATACCTGTTTATTACCAGTGTATTTTTAAACTGTTCCTCCAGGTGCCATGTCTGCGGCCTCATAACCCAAAAAGCCATGACAACGGTGCTCATCCCAAAAAAAAACCCAAAACAACAGCAGCACCAGGAATACCACACTGGACAGCAGCCCGAGGCAACGGGCGGGACACAGGGGTGAGACACAGACACAAACTGAGGACAGAGGCGCTCCTTGTTTTCCGGGTGACGTTACGGGGCGTGCTGGCACCGTGTTTACCCTCCAGCCCGGTCTTTAGTGGGCGGCGCCCATGAAACGGACGCCGGAGAGGATCGCGGGCGGCGGCCTTTGCTGAAAGAGTCGGGTAGGTAGCGTGACTCATTGTGTTGTGAAGGTCCTTTATTATGAGTTTGATTGTAATGCTCTGACGGGCTTGTCTACTCAGACCAGTATTGTAGTTCTCTGTCTTAGTGAGGGGGGGGGGGGGTCACCTCAGAAATAGGAAAGGCCGTTCTCTCTGTTACAACGATCTAGACGCCATCAGAAATGGGGTCACTCGACAGGGTGGTTCAATTTTTAAGGTAGACTCCAAATCAGGACACTAAGGAGTTAAAAGAGTACAGCCAGTGCACTTTGGGGTGGTTGTCGTTTCAAGTGGATGAGTCATAGTGTCGTGGTCAGACTGGGAAATGTTTCCAGGAACAACAAAATAAATGAAAACCAAAAAAAGACTGTAAACAATTGAAATGTTTTATCAAGCATGAAATCACAAAGGCACACCTATTCCTGAGAAATTCTAAGAGATAAAAAAGTGCTATAACCGCATATATTTATGTAACTGACAGATGGATCTAGCAAACCTTTTTTAGCCAACAAGCTGCCTTGTATTTCCTAACCTAAGCCTCACCGCAAGATTTAAAAAAAAAAGCATATTATGGTACCTCTCTGCGATGAGCCATACCAAGGCCTGGTAGCCAGACAGCTACGGGCTTGTTTTGAAAATACACTCCCCATGGCGGTAACATCGGGTGACTCACGGCCGCGGAGCCTGCTGGCGCTCGGAAGCTCGCGAAAACAAACAGCGCCAATTGGAAAAAGCTGCTGGTGACAGCGCGTGTTTAAACACGCAGCTCGGAATCGCGGTACGCCAGATCAGACCTGTGCCACGTTCTGTCTCACCTGCTGGACTCTGACCGCTTGAGAGACACAAAGGAGATAAATACTTGAAGTAACTTTTCTTCACGGTGAACGACGGTGGAAAACAAAACAAACAAACAAAAACAAAAAAAACACCCGGTCTTTACGAACCGGGAATAGAGAGAGAGGTGCTGAGGCCTTGGGTGCGTCCCAATCATAGACTGTATAAAAATATGGACAAAGTCACTGTGACGTCACCCGTTGCCTTCCCACGGCCTCGTAAAAACCGAATTGAAGCTCCGGATGCATTTTTCGCCGCCAGTTTGTACAAACTGCGTCTGCTCCGTGGAGCCGAAGAGGACTCTACCTGTCCCTCTGATTGGTCCTGAATAAATGTTAATACCCTGTCCAAACGATACAATATTTTAAAAAAAATCAGCACATTCAGAGGCATTAGATGAAGGAAAGGCACCTATTGCAATAAAAAAAATTTGTGGGAAAAATGTATTGACTGAGTATTTTGACCACATTGCTGCCATTGACTTATACTGAAAGACCTATACTGGAGCCAATCGCAGTGGCACTAGTGAGCAACGGCACAATTGCAGCTCCCAGCCCAATCAGGAAGTGAGCTTCAAAACTAAAGCCCAGTCTTGGCCCCTTGGTCCTGATATTCTTCACTCCCCACCTCCTTTCCTGCACTCCCCCACTACCACTCCTCTCCTGCCCGGAAGTAAAAAACTGCCAGAACGTTTTGAGTTCAAGTATTTGCATGTACAGTATACAATGTACCTGACATTGCGGTTTGCATCGAGACATTAATTAATATGTAACCATTAATGCATAATTAAGATGTAATCAGCAACATTAGATTAAAACACAAAGATCCGTTTCCGGGGCACGGAGTAGAGGGGTTGGTAGCTAGTGGAGGAAGGGAGGGCCCATTTTTCGATCATTGGGACGCACCCACAGAACTGTGGACGCACCCCTGCTGTTCACTCGAGCTGCTTTGAAAATGGCCGACTTGGAATGTTAGATCGATCCTCCTTTTAACGTTCACTCAGGTCCCCTCTTGTCCAGTGGAATCATTTAAGGTCTGTAACGCTGATCTGTCCATAGAGAAAATCCTTAAAAGTGTCCAGCTGTGATTTGTGCTTAAATATACAAATATATTTCTCAATTTTAACTGTGGGATTTTCTTTTCCTTTAAATCTGAATGAACATACAGAATACAACGGATGTTTGAACATTAAAACGCACCAAAAAATTATATTCTGAATTGTGGTGGGATTCCATTAAGACTGAACATTTCCAGATGCCCCAGTGAAATGATCAAATATTCCAAAATGTAATCAGTTTGATGTTGCTTTTGCTTAGAGGCATCGTGGGTAATGCATGTGCATGTGTATTGAATTGTAGCCTATATTGCGTTCCATGTTTTAATCCAAAATCAAGTTTTATCGCTGAGAGGATCACGGGATGTTATGAACGCAAGCCGATCAGCTGGTGTTTCATGAATCTTTTTAACTGCACTGAACGAGAGGGAGAGAGTGCGAGAGAGAGGTGAAGGGAGAAAGCGAGTGTGAGAGTGAGAGAGCTCCCTGTGGATGTGAGCCCAGAGCTAAAAGCCAGAAATAAGAAAAAAGTATTTTTGGCTTCCAAAATACAGTGGGTCATATTTATCATTTAATCCAGTTGATGAAAGACACAGAACTGCCCCTGTTTTCAGATACTGCTCCAGAGCTGTGTCTCTACGTCATAATCCCCCCCCTCCTGCCCTGTACCTCTCTTCTCCTCTCTCCTCCTCTTCTTCCCTCTCCTTTACTCTCCTCTCTCTTCCTCTCCTTCCCTCTCCTCCTTTCCTCTTCTCTCTCCTCCTCTCCTCTCCTCTCCTCTCATCTCTTCCTCTCCTCTGCTTCCGCTCTGCTGTTCCATCCCATGAAAGGTGTACTAACCCAGAAGCCTACTGGGCCTAGCAGTTTTCCCCAGCTATGCTAACGCTGCACTGGGGCCTGTAGCCGAATGGTCTGCCCCTGCTATGCTAACTCTACACTGGGGCCTGTGGTGTAGCAGCTTGCCCCAGCTGTGCTAACTCTACACTGGGGCCTGTGGCCTGACAGCTTTCCCCAGCTATGCTAACTCTACACTGGGGCCTGTGGCCTAACAGCTTGCCCCAGCTATGCTAACTCTACACTGGCACCTGTGGCCTAACAGCTTGCCCCAGCTGTGCTAACTCTACACTGGGGCCTGTGGCCTAACGGCTTGCCCCAGCTGTACTACTTCTACACTGGCACCTGTGGCCTGACAGCTTGCCCCAACTGTGCTAACTCTACACTGGCACCTGTGGCCTAACAGCTTTCCCCAGCTATGCTAACTCTACACTGGGGCCTGTGGCCTAACAGCTTGCCCCAGCTATGCTAACTCTACACTGGCACCTGTGGCCTAACAGCTTGCTCCAGCTATGCTAACTCTACACTGGGGCCTGTGGCCTAACAGCTTGCCCCAGCTATGCTAACTCTACACTGGCACCTGTGGCCTAACAGCTTGCCCCAGCTATGTTAACTCTACACTGGGGCCTGTGGCCTAACAGCTTGCCCCAGCTGTACCAACTCTACACTGGCACCTGTGGCCTATTCTTGTTCAGGTATACAGAATGCATTTATATTACTGTCCTTCATATGCCGGAGCCCAAATTCTCAAAAACACACAAACAAATACATACAAACAATACCGACACACACACACACACACACACACACACACACACACACACAGGCACACGCGCACATACACACACACACGCACACACACACACACACAGTGAGGCACATACAGGCACACACACACACACACACACACACACACAAAATTGGCCATTATTAGCGCACTCTTTGATGTGCCTTCACTAAAATGCACAGAGATCTGTTTGGGTGATTTTTATGTGGCGAGAAATGCTAACTCATCTAAAAAAAAAAAAAATTTTTAAATGGCATAAAACCAACTCATCTGAGCCTTGGCTGTCGATTCAGATATAGACTCATTCAGATGCAATAACCGCAGGACTGAACGGGGGGGGAAAAAAAAAAAAAAACGTGGCTAACGGCGCTCTCCATCACGTCCAGGGGCTCGTCCATTACCCATCTACCTGACATGTAATTACAGTGCACTGGGCTTTTCGTGGCTTTTGCGTACAGCCTGGTTTAAGGAATACGTCATTCTCTTTGTGTGTATGTGTGAGCTGTGCTGTTCCCACGTACAGCACGGTCAAATTTAATAACAAAATGCCTGTTGCTGTTTCTGTGTTCATGCTACAGTTTTCATTGATAATGCAATGTTTGTTGTTGGGTTTTTTGTTGTTGTTGTTTGTTATTGCAGCCAAAGGAAACAGGGGGGTATACTACGATGCAGGATTGCTGTGTTAACTGAATAACTGCACTGAGTAAAACCTAGACTAGCTCTTTATAATTCAGTCCATGTTTCAGATTTGGGAGGGTTCCAGGTTTTACTCAGTGCAGTTATCCAGCTAACTCTGTAATCCTGCTTTGCAGTATATCCCCCAGGTCTTTAAATATTTTCTGTGTGTCAGTGTAATTCCTGTATTATTCAGCCATACCGGGAAGAAAAAGGTTCACCCAACGAAGAGTTTATTCTCAGAGTGAGGTGATGGCCATTCAGGCGTCTCCCAGAATGCAGCAGGGTTTGTTTCCCGCTTTGTCGCTGTTTGAGTCCATGTCTCCTCCGACTCAAATGGGCCGTTCCCATCACGCGTGACGTAGTCTTAACGATCTCAAGCACAATGTAGTCCGCTTACAGCGGTCGCTAGACCAACATTGGACTAAGGAATCGATTTTCTGTAAAGACCAACGCTTTAGGGACCAATCGTTCAAAAATCTCCAGAGGATTCTTAGGCGTAAACCAGTTAAAACCAGTTAACACCTCCTAATACTCAGACCAGGCTGAACAAATAGCATTTGGATTAGGGCGGGGAACTGTAATTATCAGCTAGTTAATCGGCGGGCATAGAATTGCTTATGACCTGGGTGTGGCGAAACCTGCCGTATCACCAGCACTTCAGAAACAGTGACAAAAAAAACATACGCTGCTCCCTACGGTGATATGACCAGTCAGTTTTTGAGTGGGAGGAAGGATATCTGTACATATGTACAGATTACCAGCCAGCTTTACAATGGTTTGTATTGGGGAATTTGGGAGTTTGTGGCCCTACAGTGATATGACCAGTCACAGCTGTAGCCTTTCTGCTGCCTTAGGCCAGATTGCAGACCCGACGGGGTCGGTTCGGTTCGGTCTCACTCTTGCATGCAGGCATTTCTTCCTCTCAGTCTTTATTGGTGTTTAGCAGTGTGGCTCTAATCCAGTGCAATAGAAGTGCAAAGATCAGGGATCCTCCTGCTTCCAAGTCCTGCCTCTTAGGAGTACTTTAGCTATTGGCATCCAACACGGGACAGCAATACACAAACAAACGCACACGCACACACACACACATGCACACACGCACACACACACACACGCACACGCATGCACACGCAAACGCACACACACGCACGCACACACACACACACACACACACACACACACACACACACACACAAGCACAGAACACATGCGCACACACACCCACACATACCCACACACACAACAACAGAACACAGGTGCATACACACACTCTCTTTCTCTCTCTGTCACACACACACACTCTCTCATACATACACACACACACACACACAGTCTCTCTCTCTCACACACTCATACAAGCAGAGAACACACACACACACACTCTCTCTCTCTCTCTGTCACACACACACCCACACTTTCTCTCTCTCACACACATACAAGCAAAGAACATAGGTGCACACACACACACACACACACACACACTCTTTCTTTCTCTCTCATACACACACTCACACACACACACACACACACACACACACACACACACACACACACACACTCACACACACACACACACACACACACACACACACTCACACACACACACACACACACACACACAGGATGAAAGATAAGAACCCGAGCTGCGCTCACCTTCCTCTTGACGAACTGGAACGCCGAGCACTTCTTGAAAGAGAATCCGTTCTTATCGCTGCTCACCATCTTCATCGCCACGGCGAGCGGGGATCCGGGACGCTCCGGGGATCCCAGCGTTGCTGTTGCCGATGCCGACGCTGACGTCGCCGGGCAAGGGGGAGAGAGCCGGTTGCCCCAGTAACTGCCTCCCTTGCCCCTTTGTCACTGAGGACAGAATGTGGTGGTGGGGGGCTCACAGGCGGTCCTTCCCTACGCCACTTCCCCCTGGATGCTGTTGCCGAGAGCTGGGAGTCAGGTTGCTAAGCGATGCTGAGGGATGCTGAGGTCGTGGTGCTGATGCTGCGGTCGCGTCCAGGTCTCAGAGCATGGCGACGGCGCTGCGAGCCGTCGGGCGCGGAGCTCGCGGTCGCAGCCGAGAGGAGAGCGGAGCGCTGCTGTACCGCCACTTTATCAATGAAACCCTCTGCAGTGAGGTATACGCTCTCTCTCTCTCTCTCTCTCTCTCTCTCTCCCTCTCTCGTCACTCACCTCCCCTCCCTCTCTTCTCTCTCACCTCTGTCTCTCTTCCTTCTCTATCTCTGTAACACCTTCTCTTTCGTCTTTGTTGATTGTCTCTCTCTCTCTCTGTCTCTCTTCAGTGTTGTGCCTCTGGTCGGCTGCTCAGTCCTAAGCCTCTGAATCTAAGAATGAAACTGACAGGAGGAAAGTCGCTGGTGCCGTCGGCGGTGATGGATGAGGGGTGGGGGCAGGCGGGGGGGCGGGGGGGGGGGGGCGTGCGGAGCGGGCGGGCGGAGAGATTCTGCCCTACCACAGATGTCACACTGGCTGACGAGCCGCACTAAAATCTCTCCTTCATTTCAAGCGCTGCTTCTGAGCTGGGCTCCATTCCTCAATGAAAGAGAAAATCGATGCCTCGCTCACTGCTCATCTCCCGGGGAAAGTGAACGCAAACGCCACAAACACACACACACGCACACACACACATGTGCACGCGACCGTGTGGCCATCCCGTTTTTTTCCCCTTCATTCAGAAAAATTTCTTCTGCCAAGTGTGTCCTTTTAACAAACTCCTTTGGAGTATTGGCGTGATTGAGACAGAACATTTAGGGCGACGTGAGCCTCTTTCAGGAGGATGAGTGTAAAATGGAGTTGGGTGAAAGCTTGGTTCAGTTTACTTATTTTACTATGTTTTTGTTTCACAGCTGCGCTCGCATTTTAACATGCGTTTTTTTTTTTTCTTGCGTTTTTCGCAACCTTCGTGCCGCGCTGCCTGCTCCGCCCGCGTGAATTACCGCCACGTCCGGTCGGAAAATGCCGGATGGACGAGTCAAAGTCAAGACGCCTGCGAAGCGCTCTGTCGGCTGGGCGGGCGCCTCAAGGTGATATCCAGGTGGCGCAACGCATCCCTGCCTTCTGATTGGCTATGTCCCCTCCGCCCCCTGTGGGGGTTTGCCAAACGCAATGGCCTCTGACCAATCACAGTCCTGGTTTCCTCAGCCAGAGGGTCTCATAAAAGGGGGGTTCATTTGCTTTCACGAGGGGCCACATATCTATTTTTGTTTAAATCACAGGATGATGTCCCAGGGCAAATTGGTCAGCGGCTGTTTGGCGGTAACATCTGGGCCCTCTTCGATTTCGCTGTGCGAGAGGCCGCTTCACCCACAGAGCAAGCCCTTGTGCAAACATACCGCCATTTACACACTACGATACAATGCGCTGTTAAACAATACATTCACACCCACTACGTATTTACATTACACAATGCATTCTTAGCACGATGAATGTGGCGTCATGACATCACAAATAAATGGACTAATCACATTCTTGACCAATCCCTCAGGGCGACTGAGTAATCACACCCTGTGAATGACACCTTCTTCTCCCTGTGAAATCTGCACATGGTAATGTAGTACACCGTTCTCCCCGTGTCATTCACAGACACATTTTATAATGACAAAACATGAGCCAGTCCAGGAGTAAAGATGTGCATGCGTGAGAGTGTGTGTGTGTGTGTGTGTGTGTGTGTGTGTGTTTAAGAGAGTGTATGTGCAGGCATGGGTCTCTTACAGAGAATTGGATGAAATTGGATATGTGTCTGTGTGTGAGTGAGCCTGTGTGTGTAAGAGAGCATGTCAGAATGTGTGTGTGTGTGTGTGTGTGTGTGTGTGTGTGTGTGTGTGTGTGAGAGAGAGAGTGTATGTGCAGGCATGGGTTTCTTACAGAGAATTGAATGAAAGACCATCAGCATGTGTGTGGTATCTTTATCTTATCCCTTTGAAGAGAGAGAGAGATGGAGGGAGAGGAGCAAGGGAGAAGGGAGGAAGAGGGGGGGAGAGTGGAGAGATGGAGAGAAGATGGGAGAGATGGAGGGAGAGGAGGATGGGAGGAAGAGGAGGATGGAGAAAGAGAAGGGAGAGGGAGAGATGGAGGGAGAGAACGAGAGAGAGGGAGGAATAGGGAGGGGGAGAGAGAGAGAGAGAGAGAGAGGGAGGAAGAAGAAGAAGTGAGCTAGTGCACGTGTGTGTGGTATCTTTCATACCCTTTGAAGAGAGAGGGAGGGAGAGGAGCAAGGGAGGAGGAAGACGGGGAGAGAGAGAGAGAGAGAGAGAGGAGAGATGGAGATAAGACAGGAGAGAGGGAGAGAGGGAAGAAGCGAGGGCCCTCATTACCATGCAACTCACAGCATCAAAGTCAGGCGGTATACCCAGGGAGAGGGCCTCCCAGGCCCAGCGCACACCCCCCAACCCCAACCCCCCCCCCCTCCGTCATTCTGTCCCAATTATATTCAGATCAGCCCTCCCGTCCTGCACCCTACCATTACCCACAGCATGAATGTTTAATGACGTCTGCCACTGTCAATCACGGCATCCTGCTCGATCACAGACACCCCCCAAACCCCATACCCACTGGCAGCCAAAAAGAAGCTCGGTCGGTGCTGAATTCCAGAAAATTGTGCTGCCTCCAGACTTTAGTGTCCATAGGACTGTCAGGCGCTTTAAAAAGAATTCAGGCATCCTGTACTCCAGGACGTTTTAACGTGAAGCTATTTTTTTTTTTGATGTAAGAAACACAGATCATTCTTCATATTTCTCCTCTCCCGGCAGTGTTGAATTGGAGTGTATTTAATAATTATGATTATTGTAGCCACTATGAGTTTACACTGTCAATCTGCATGTTTTTTTAAAAAGCCCTGAGGACAAGCTGCCTTGGTACCTGACACAGAAAAAGTGTGGAAATATTTGAAATATTTATTTCTCTGAAATAAGTGCAGATTTTCGGGTGGATGACAGGCAGAGAAGCCTCCTGGTAGAGCTGTGTCCAATCCCTGTCGTCTTCTTCGCCTTTTTATGATGGAGTCCGACAGTGACGGCCTCTTCCTCTTCTCTTACGGAATTCAGCGAAAACGAGATATGAGAATTCTACCTGGGATCAGCCGAGCAGGTGTCTTCAAGTTTTCAATCAAAAGAAGATTGCTGTCTTATGACAATGTTATCTTGGCAATATTTTTTTCTGTTATGAAAACAATTCTCTTTCCCATTTCCTCCAGTCAGATAGTGAGCACTATTGTCAAAAATATGTCCTTCGCCAAGGTAAAATACAAAACTTATTTTTCCAAAAAACTTTCATTGTATTTCTCTTGCAACAGCTGACAACTCATGCCTATCATAGATGCCTATATACCTATACATTCATAAAAAGAATAACAAATGATGAGGCTGTTTTTCTGGGGGGTTTTATTTTGTTAATAGTGTAAATGACAAACGTGATAATCATTTTCTCTTACTTTATCTAATCTCTTAAGCCCAAAACATAATCTCTTAAAATAAACCATGAACAAACTCATTTTTTATATAAGAAGATTGGAACATGAATAACAGGACTGACTGTTATTTCACACAGACTCAGAGAATGTCATTAATTCAAATTAATTAATATTAGCGGTTCGGAGCGGGAAATTACCGAGCCTGAAGCAATAGCCAACTCAGCTGAGTTCCTGGGGATCTTAAAGAGATGCAACATCTTTCTACTCTCAAAAGTGAAAATGACTTTTTTTAAAAATCATTTTCGAATAGAGCCATCACAAACCTCAATACAATTTCATATTGAGGGTCTTTAATAATGCTTCATCTGGCCGTATTTAACAGGTTTTTTTTTTAACAGGTTTTGTGAATGATGGCAGTGGTAAGGCTTTGAATGATTGGACGTCGTGCCTCCTGGTTTCAGTAATTGAGCGTAAGCATTCCATTCGGGGGAACGAAATCAGTCAACTTCAAAAAAAATGTATCACAAATCAATGATTCGTTAAGGACACACACCGTTACACGCTGCTATGACATTCAGCCCAAGCCATCAAATTGTCTTATGTAGAGGGTTATTCAAGAAAAATACGTCCTGCCCTCCCAGATAAATTTGGTGCCCTGATACAAAATGGTGACCCCTGGTGTTAATGACAAAATGCCAAGCCATTTAGAGGGGGAAAGGTCACTCTTCTCAGCACTGAACTACAGCAACAGCGACGACGTCCCTGACTTTGTTCTGTTGCTGGAATCACTTCATTCTTATTGTTTTTATCATGTATTTACCAGGTAAATACCTAGTTCTTAGGGGACTGTAGAAGGAAGCGTTACCTGACCACGTGTTTTGCTCTGTCTTCTTTCGGTATCTGGCAAAGTCAGTGCCTTGTACTTACACAGCTAACACACAAGAGAGCCTCCACCGCTTCAATATTTATTCTGTTTTTTTGGATTTTTCATCTGATGCTCCATTTAGGAATGAATAAAACAATCCCAGAAGCCTCAGCAACTATGAATAAGAGGGAGATCAGCATTATCAGGTCTGCCCACAGAGACAAGGCCTTTGACGTTCATGTTCTTCACACAGTGTGGGCTTTGGGGCTTACAAATGCATGAATGTGAAACTATTTTGTTATTTTGAAGTTCAAAACACTTTTATACACTGTTTTGGATATGAGAATCTGCCAGATGACGCAGATGTAAAATGTAAATATATTGTAATTTGATTTGCAAACATCATTAAGCTTGAATACTGTGCCGGGTGCCACTTTAGTCATCAGTGACTGGGGCACTTAGCCTGAATTTGGGTTTGCCAACTGCCCTACGTTAGCTGGGACGTCCCAAACCTCATTTTCCATATTTTTGTGTCCCGTATTGCCCCTCGATCAGGTTGTTATATGGAAAAAGACCATCACAAATATAATAAAATCACGAAATCACCAGCATTAAATAAAATATAAATAAGAAATATTACATGGAACAGAAACCACTCTACCCATGCAACCCCACCTCTAACCACCCCCACCCCACCACACACCCCCCACCCATCAACACCCAATGCGTCACTGGGTTGTGTCCCATATTTCGGCAAGTGCATGTTGGTGACCGTAAAGATGTCCCATTGAATATGTGGGTTATGCGTGACCCATATCTCGCGTAAGGCGATCTGCACATTTAAAATTCTCGGATCGCAATTGTGGTTGGAACGAAAACCAGCATACACAGGGGGGGGGGGGGGGTCCCAGGACCGAGTTTGAGAACCACTGCTTTAACTCATTTAAATATAAGACTTTTTTTGAGAACTTGATGCTCAGGCATAAATTAATCAGGAAGAAAATAAATGTTAGTGTAACAAAACGCAAAAGTATCATAAAATGCATAAATTATCAACTGTCTGCATATTTGGTAAATAAGGATAATCCTCAAAGAAGAACTTTTGGAAGTTGCTTTCAGGCCATCATTAGAGCCACCTTTAGCAGGAAAAAGAGGTTCCA
Organism: Synaphobranchus kaupii; assembly: GCA_029718625.1. Taxonomy (NCBI): domain Eukaryota; kingdom Metazoa; phylum Chordata; class Actinopteri; order Anguilliformes; family Synaphobranchidae; genus Synaphobranchus; species Synaphobranchus kaupii. The sequence goes on along the minus strand of CM056381.1, from coordinate 10,140,713 downwards.
ATTTCCCTCTCGTTTTGATCCCTCTCCTTTTTCAGTCAATGCACAGTTAAAACGGAAAAATTAGACAATTCAGGGACTGATTGAAAACATTTTGCTGCGTGTGCAGTTGTGTCGGGGGTTAATAGGTCTAGTGCGGCATTGCCACCTATCATAACGATGTCATAAATTCCCCACATAGTGTGGCACTCTGTTCTTTGTTCACGTTAATTTCTTTTTATCCTCCTCGTATGTCATAATTATGATTGAATCGCCATCTTTCTACTGCGCTGTTTAATTAGGAGTCCGTTACAAAAGCAGCGCTGCCCGTAACTCCCTTTACATAAAGCTTGGAGAATATTCGCCGTTAGCGTCGTGACGGAAGAGAATGCAGTTAATGGTCACAAATGTAATTATGGGCCTTTAATGTGACCGCGGCTCTGCAGTGACGGCTCTAATTTCTTCTAAATGAAACTCTACTCCCACGCAGGAGGTGTTTCTGCTAAAGGCGTCATTTGGCCACGTTTCACATTTTCCCCCCCATCTCGTTTCCTGCTGGACCTGCTCGCACGACTCGCCCGATTTAAAATAATAATGAAAATAAAGGAATAGGAAGGACGTGTGCAGTTTTATCACCGCAGGTGTCTCTGGTAACCTCTCACCTTTTTTTCCTCCTCCTTTTATCGTGTGAAATTGTCATTACTAAAGAAGTGGGAAAATGCAGGATGTCATAAACCGTTGGCGGTTGGATTCAGAGGCTGGACGGCGAACGGGGTTTAAAGTTGGAACTAGTCCCAGTCTCTGTGGCAGGCAGGACTTTACCTTCGCGTACGAAGCGTAATCTTTACGCGAGGTCGCTCTCCAAAATTACCTCATTGCTGCTCCGCCTCCATTAGCGTGGTCCATCTTAGCCGCGTAATGCGCGCGGGGGTGCGACGGGGGCCATTTTAAACAACCGCGGCAACTGCAAACGGGGGAATGAGACGCTCGCAAACTTGCAGTAAAGTGACCACTTCTCCAGTCCATAGGCAATACAAAGGTCAAAGGTCATTACAATGATTGTGATTGTGAACAAATTATTATTATTTTTTTAAATATGATATCATTGAAAGTCTTTTTTTTTCCCGTTTGGCATTATGCAGACCATCTGTGTGAGCGAGCTGAGGGGGAGGAATTTGGAAGTGTGACATGCCACCGACAGGAATCGAGATGCAGGCTGGCGAAGGCAGCGTTTGTCCGCAAAAAAAAAAAAAAAAAAAAAAAGGTGTTAAGGGAGCGAACAGGATGGCGAGGGATAACGTAAGCGCTAAGATGCGAGCCAGCTTTCTCACGAGGGCCAATGGAACGGTAGCAAGTAATGGAAAAACAGCCGGGCAATTAAAAAAATAAAAAAATCAATATCTGAAATGTTAAGCGTATCACAAAACCTCATTAAACCCTTCATGAAAAAAAAAAAACACTTAAAATGTCAAACTAGAACAAAAGAATGTTCAAAGTAATAGTAATAATAATAATATTCTATTTTTATAAACTGCACAGCATATAATGAACTATGATTATCCTTTCATCTCAGACTTGAGATTTTATTCTGTCAAATTAAAATATGCTCAGTGTAAAATCACAGTGTATTTAACACAAATCGAGTACCTGTGTTCCCCGTTGGATGCATATAAATGCTGTTAGAGTTGAATTAGCTATCACTGAACATTTAGCTCCATGCTGTTTCAGCCTACACCTAGCTTAATTAATTAACTAACAATGGTTATTATCTAACAATTACAATGGTTTTCTGTTTTTATTCTAGCACGCCGTTGTGAGTTTGTGCGTAGTCACGGAAATTAATGGAAAATAACGTAGTGGAACAATAAATACACCTGTAAAATGCTATCATGGCATTTATACTAAATGGCCCAGTCACACCGGAATGCTGTGGATCAGCTTTGATTGAGTCCGGGCATCGTATGCTTCAGTGAGCTGCTGTCATCCTCTGAAGTTAGAGAGACATGACATTTTGGGGATCGTGACAAAGTCAAGTCACGAGTTCATTCTGCCGACTGCATAACGTATGTCAGTGAAGCAAAAACACCAAAGAAGAACTAACTTTGCATTTTATTGCAGCGTACACACACACACGCACACACGCATGCACACACCCACACGCGCACGTGCACACACGAGCAGCCAAACGCTTCCCTGTCCCGTGTGACGTGAGCTACGTGAACATCAGAAGGTGTGTGTGAGCCTGGGGAGGTGTGTGTGAAATTTGCGCTCGCATGCGGACGTGTTGCATGAGGTGTGATAGCAGAGTGCGGCGTGTGGGAAGCGTGTAAGCGCTCACGTGCCCCCCCCCACCCCCGACAAACCCCCTCAAAGAATCAGTACCAGCCCAGAGATGAAGGTTCTCTTCTGGGACTCCCGGAACTTTGTTTCCATGGAGATGCAGACTGTCTGCCTGAGCTGCACAGCTCAGCTGGTGGACCCCTGGGTGAACGGGAGAGGCAGCTGGTGGGACCCCCGGGTGAACGGGAGAGGCAGCTGGTGGGGCTCATTTCAAAGGTGCGCCAGTCTGCGCCCTCCCAAATCCATCCCTCCCAAATCCATAGGGTAGGTTGCAGTGGTGGAACGGGCTTAAAAAAAAGACTTATTTATGGGATAGAGAAATGCAGAATCTGCTTAAGCCTACATTAAGTAATCATTCGCGACGTAGCGCGGCTTCAGTCCCTGACACATTTGTGCCAAATGGAACTGGCATTAAAATAACATCAGAAAGCATTTATGCAATGCGCCACGCGTTACTGAAATCTCTTGACAGGTATCACCAGGGAGAATAATATTTTAATGATGCTGCAACTCAACGTTACTTCTGCCGTAGCTCTGTAATGCACATAACTTAGAGCTCCTTGACTGATTTTACCAACCGTATCTTTTATATGACCGCTGATCGACCGTAAAAACGCGGTACAAGCAGTAATATGGAAGTAAACTACAGAAAGGCTGTTATTCCCAAGAAATCTATGATTCCAAGCAACTTTCCGGGCAAATAGAGGTGAAACTTATAGGCAATTTTATTTATTTATTTTATATTTCTAAAATTATACTGGAAGATAATTGCATTGGCTGTCCCACTGAGATCACACCAAGGAAAAAAACAAACAAACAGCCGATCAAACAGCCGACGCACAGCAGGAACATGATTCCTCCAGGAATTCTGTCGGAGAACCCAGCCCCATCGGAGTCACGGACAAACAAAGGCTCCCATTTTTCCCTCATTCCTCATTGTTCCTCCCTCACAGGTGACCGGCCCAGGAGACCAATCAGAAGAGACACCATAAGAGAGTGATGTCACAAAGAGAGGGTGACGTCATAAAGGGAAATAAAGGCTTATCGCCATCCGTCACACAAGATGCTAACGCTTAAGGCTGATTGGAAAAGTGAGTCACAATTCTCTCTTTGCTTTGGTTGAGTGAGAACCCCTGCCCTCCCTCCCAAAACAGCCAGTGGCAAGAGGGCAAATCTGGCAACCCGCCCTTCCCCTCTCAGCACCAGAACCGTCAGGACGATACTGGAGTTTCGCAAATCGAGTATGCGAAAGCTGATTCATAGGGGAGAGAGCGATAGCCGAGGAGATAACGTTTGGGAGGTGCAGTGCAAAATCACCTGTTGAAGGTGTTTGTGTGTGTGTGTGTGTGTGTCTGTGTCTGTGTCCCCCTGCACTCAGCCCCCCCCCCCCCTCTCTTTTTTGGGAGGGTCAGGAGATGAAGATGACAGGAACACTGACGGAACCATGGACACACCCCCCTCCCATGGCCCAACCACGGTCCAGGGATTGGGACCCCCCACTGTCTGAGACAGCCAATGGGACGCCTTGCTGCGGCTTCAGTTCACCAGTGCTCTCCGGAACTTTCCAACACTCCGGACAGGGAGCACACCTCGTCTTTGTCCCCCAATCGCCGTCCCGATTTGACCATCAAAGACATGCATACACAGCCATGGTGTATACATTAAAAATTTTAGACTTGCTAGTTGTAACATTGAATTTGAGGGAGAGAATACATTAGGCATAGATATGAAATGCCATGTTACAACACAAATAGCTTATAACAAATAACTTATAAATGACTGAATAACAAATAAGCTCAATATCAAATTACCTGCGTTTAAGGCCGCTGCGAGAAACCATGGAAACGCTTGAAAAATATTCCCAATTAAATTCTCCTTTTCTCTGGGTGGCAGGTTAGGTCCTACTGTCGGTTACGGTAAAGAGGAACAGTGTTACATCAGCCACCCAGACATCATAACCGTGTCCCGTAGCAAAGATGAGTTCTTCAGGCTGTTTCTTCTGTTTTATCTGTTGCTTTGATTCTCCCATCTGCCTTTATTTCTTTTTTTATTCTTTTTCTCTGATGAAATAGATGTCAAGATTAAGGAGCACGTTGAACAGGTACGTGACGTTCTTATTTCTGGGGGACTCTTTCAAAAAAAGTGAAGTAATGTATCGACACAGTTGCCTGAACAGGCCAAATGCATTTGCCTATCACCGTATAACATGTACTGAATATTAAGCATAAAAGTTTAACCGGAAAAGTGGACATTTTCCTCACAGCCTTTGGATATAGGTCCACAGGGGCTGAAAAAGATAGGCTGAATCATAAATTCGCATTTGAAATCCCCCCCTGTTCAAAAGAAGATCTCCAAACTCTACACACTGTATTTCTGAAAAGGTCAAACCAACAATTCAATCGATAGATAGCGCCGGCTTTTTGAAAGGGGCGTCGGGATGACTCCGGATGACGGCTGTCCGGGGAACGCTTTTTTACTCGTAATTAAGACGTGACGACGGTCGCCGCTAATGGGATTCCGGTGCGGCCAATTAAATATTCAGCAAACGAGTTCAGCGATGGCTCGGGGATCTGAAGACTCCTCACAAACATTAATATTTAATATTTTCTGTCTCAGCCTCAAGGTAAAAATTTTCAGTTTTAATTCAACTCTTAACGGAGTCCTACGAATACTAAGTGGATCACATCGCACTCTGTCAAAGTGAAATGTAGGCCTACACTATCAGAGTTAACTGTACTCTTGTCAGAGTAAAAATACTCTATCAGAGTTAACTGTACTCTATCAGCAACTAGCAAGACTGTATTCGTTTTAAAAACAGCATTCGGTACTGACTCTCACATGCATACCAGCTTACCTCCAGCACATTTTACCAAACTAATCTTCAAGCAAAGGAATATTCTAAATAATCATCCTGCCACACATAGGGAAAATCCATAACTGGGTCAGGTCATCTCTTACGAAGTCAATTTTAACAAGAAGGAAAGCGTCAATATTGTCCCGGTTGGTACAGAGGTGTAGTTACACGCGTAAGTAATATGTACATCACATGATATTTTGGGGTGGCTTTGACACTGATCAGTGTTATTTTTCCTCACTGTAGAGGTGCAGATTCAGAAATCAACACCACTGCAGTGTTAATATGCTGGTCCTCTCAGATCTCTCTTTAAATATGTTAAATATGTTCATAACACCACATACACAGTGATAATACCAATTGACCTTAATCCATAATCCTGCTCATTATAAAATGCTTACACTCCCGTTGGTTGTCATTGATTTATACATGGGGTAATGCCAACATGGCGTTGATGGATGTAAGGGCATTTTTTAAAATGTTGTTACGGATTCCCTGTTTAATGAGGCCCTAGCTCATTAGGGGGTATGGTGTGAAACACTAATCAGCTCGATTAACCCAAAACGGTAATTATGCAGCATGCAGTGAGGGTTACCGGTGGAGATGACGTCACACTATAGGAAGTGCCGTCGCGTGGGATTCGAACCCGTGGCCACAGAGGGGGATTCATACCCGGGTTTAGTCTTGGTTGCCCCATGGGTCGCACAACATGCTCTCCCCAAGACTGACATTTTAAAGATTAACATGTGAATTAGCCCGACTAGCTGATTTGAACCTGAGCTAAAAGCAAGGTGGTTTAGTCAGCGGTCTTTTGGTGATGCTCGTTTGATACTCTGACACCCCAGTCTAATGTAAATTTCAGTGTTAAAGTGAAGAGGTCGCAGGTTGTCACGGTGACGGCTGTTCTCACATTCGGCATATGGAACTTTTTCACACCGCCGTCTTATTTGTTATCACTGTTCGCTAGTTTCTCAAGCTGGTGTGATACCTGTCTCCCAGGTGCCCTCGTTTCCCAGCCTGGTTTGATACCTGTCCCCCAGGTGCGCTCGTTTCCCAGCCTGGTTTGATACCTGTCCCCCAGGTATGTCAAGCAGGGCCATAATGACATGTCCCCCGTCACGCTGTGCGCAGGTAGGCAAGCGCTCTGCCTCAGAGAGTGCCATTTTCTCTTTCTTTTGTCATTGCTGTTATTTAAATAAAGCCGTTGTGAGAGAGCGCTTTATCCACATTCGGGAATGACGGTTTTGGTTGGGATTGTCAGCGCAGGAGGAGAGCTGTCCGCTGCTGATTCCCAAGCTGCATGTGACTCTAGAGGGATGATTGCTTTTATTTCCTCTCTCTGTGGATCCTGGGAGACATTACAGCTCGAGAGAGAGAGAGAGAGGGAGAGAAGTTGAAGAGAAGTTGGGATGGGAGAAAGAGAGATTGGCTACCACAGCTTTTCAATGACCAGTTCCCTGTTTTTTTTGTGTGTATGGTACCCAATGTATATGGGGCTGTTTTTAACCCTTTTTTAGAGAGTACAGGTTTTTTGGAATGTTTTTTTCAAAATTGTAAGTCAGTATTCTAGAACTCCATTAGCATTAGAATGTTCAGTTGACATTCAACATTCTAATCACATATTTGAGCTCTTACACCTTAAAGGGTTTACGGGAGAAGATGACTGTTCCAATGCCTTTCGCTATGCTCTAAGCGAATCCCATTGAAATTCAACTCAAGCACTTTCCAGAAGTTCTGAATTGGCAAGTTTTTTAAAAAACAGATCTGGGGTTGTGAGTCATCAGTATTCCCAGAATGCTTTCCTTCTCTCTTTCTTTGTAACGAGCAGTGCCTGATCAGCACGTGCCAGCGATGTGTGCATTTATAATGAGCTATGAGAGTAATCCAAATGCACGCTAGATTAGACGGCAATAGGATAGGATCAGCATTTTTAGAACATGGTCCAATTATAAATGATCAATAAACCTTTAACAATAGCTTATGCTGTATATGCTATTATCTAGATTAACAAATGCGCTATTGATGTTTAATCATACATTAAATTGTTATTCCTTACTGAGCAGGGGTCCTGATTCGTTTTTTTAAAATAAATATTTGATAGAGTTAGAGTCCAACTACAGCAAGCAATGTAGATGACAGCAGTGAAACTATAATCCATTCACTGCATGAGTGATAGTTCATGACCACATATAGTTATCTTTGTGGGGGGGGGGGGGGTCTAGAGATTGACAGGCACTGATTGCAACCCTGAGCTATGGCGGGTGATAGCCTGGCAGCTGGCATTGTGGGACAGAAGCTTGCAGTCAAAGAAAGGACGTTTCACGCTGAGAGAGTAGAAGGAGGTAAATACTGAACAGAGTAATTACTGCTATTTCTTTTTCCGTTTTTTTAACGGACCGCTGACAGCGGAAGGACACGTATGAGCAGGTCTCCCAGCGAGCATCGGGCTGCGGAGACTCTGAATGGGCATTAATTGATTCGGCGCTTTCTCACAGTAACGCGCTCCCCGAGCGATTCTCAGACTTAGCGCGTTAATCCCCCCCTCCGAGCCTGGCACACAGAGGCTTTTTGTTCCACACACCCACCAGCCCGCGTCTTTTCCAGCCCCGTCAGCTACATGGCCCCGCCGGTTAATTGTAGCGGGATGGTGCGGCGGGATCCGTAGCGGTAGCCGAGCTGAGCTGGGATGATGCAGGCGTAAGCCCCGCCCCTCTCTAAAGCTCCCAGAGCATTCAGGCCTCCAAACCCACTAATTAAGGCTGTTTATACCCTACTTTGTTTCTTGAAGAACTTTCTCTCTCTCTCTCTCTCTCTCTCTCTCTCTCTCTCTCTCTCTCTCTCTCTCTCTCTCTCTCTCTCTCTCTTTCTCTTTCTCTTTCTCTCTGTCCCCCTGTCCTCTCTCGGTCTTATATTTCCATATTTCTACACTTAAATAACATGTCATATGTCATAGGTACAGTAAATAAGATTTATATTTTAATAATGTCACATACCATCCCATGATACAATACATGAAAAATCATATTGTGTATTTTGGCCTTTTAGAGGTATAAAACATGTAGAGGTTTTCAGACATAACAAGACTTAAGCATATTTATTTGATACTATCAAATGACGTGAGAATTTCTGCCTTGTTTTTATCGTTTCTTCAAGAAGCCGGGATAGAGACACAGCCCCAGCAACACAAAGGTTATAAACCGTTTATCCTTAGTTCTTACTAATCGGGAAAGAGGTTTAGACTTTATTTGCGTAACCTTTCTAATCTTCAGTAAATCCTAAAAGATGCATGGGAAACAGAAACTGGTTCTAACCCACAATGAATGCCTCCCATCTGTTCATCACTGTAAATATGCATGAGAAATGAATCACTATTGGTAACACTTTCTATAGTTTGTCATAACAATGATTTATATAGCATTATAAAGGCTGTTATAGTTACCTATGAGTTGTTATAAGTGCTTTTAGCATGTTTATAGTGCATTATAAGTGCATCATAAGGTGTTACCGCATGATTAGCCTACTTCTCCTTTAAACAGAAAGATGTAGCCTGTTCACCATGATTTTATTCTGTTCACTCAAGTGCATCGGGTTTTTTTTTTTTTCCCAATGTGTCCGAATCAACAGTGAGAGTCTTTTTTTTATTTATTTTTTATGCGACAGGTGCAGTTTACTGGTGGTTAATTTAATTAGTGTTATTAATGTGACAAGAAGAGCTTTGTCATTTAAATGCATCGCACGCCGCCCCCAGTGCTTCCCGTTACTTGTCTCTTTGATTGATGGCTTTCCATGTTTAAAAACCCCTCTGTTTATCAGACTGGCAGCCCCTGCCAGAGGGACATTAGGTAATAGCGCGGGACCGCGGATTCCGCCTCGGCCGGAAAGGCTGGGCTAACATCAGTGGCCCCGTATGGAAGCTGTGAGTCATTAGAATAGAATGCACCCTGAATGCCGTGACTGACAGCATCTTACAAACTTCTCTTTCCTTTGCGTATCCGTGGCTGCTAGCGAACACACAACCCTTTGAAGATTGGGGGGTTTTTTGGAATGTTTTTTTTTCTAAATTTTTAAGTCTGTGTTCTAGAACTCTATTGCTTTCATTTACCCGTAGTCATTGTTACATCAGCATTAGAATGTTCAGTTAAGAACATTCTAATTACATATTTGTGATCTCACACCTTAAAATGTAGATCATTAAGCTATAGTTAAGATCACAAATATGTGATTAGAATGTTCTTACCTCAACATTCTAATGCTGATTTAACAATAACTACTGGTAATTGAAAGCAATGGAGTTCTAGAAGCCTGACTTAGATTTTTTGTTTTTAAAACATACCAAAAAAACCTACTCTTCAACGTTTAAAGAACTAGAATTGTCACTGTAATTATGGAAATGCTTTCTGCTTGTAAAAAGTCAGTCCACATTTCCCCGTAACCTTGAATCTCATTCAGCAGTTGTTACATAGTTTTCAGTTCAAGTTTACTTGCCATATATTGATTTGACCTGTTTCAACATGTGTGTCAAAAACAAACAATAAAGCCATAAAGTAAGAGTTTACTACACTCTTTGTAAGTTTCCAGCTCTGGTTTCTTCACCAGTATGGGGTTGTTGTGTCTTTATTACCAGTGGGAATGTGCACACTGACGGCTCAGGGGACAGGCCTTTGATGGACATGCGGTTGGGAAACTTGGTCGCTCTTTGAGTTGTTATTATTTGCCACCGTTTTACGGTATTTTATCGCGCTGGGAAGTAATAAAACATCAGATGAGCGTGAATTTTGAAACATCTTCACAAAGTCATAAAATTGCAAACTGCTGAATAATAAATAAATTAAAAACCCTCACTTCAATCAGGAATAAATGTGGTGGTTTTTGGTTGAGGCGACGCCGCTCAGATACGGGTGTTTGGTTGAGGCGACTCAACGCTGCTCAGATGTAGGTTTTTGGTTGAGGCGAAGCTGCTCAGATGTAGGTTTTTGGTTGAGGCGAAAGTGCTCAGATGTAGGTTTTTAGTTGAGACAAAGCTGCTCAGATGTAGGTTTTTGGTTGAGGCGAAGCTGCTCAGATGTAGGTTTTTGGTTGAGGCGAAGCTGCTCAGATGTAGGTTTTTGGTTGAGGCGAAAGTGCTCAGATGTAGGTTTTTAGTTGAGGCGAAGCTGCTCAGATGTAGGTTTTTGGTTGAGGCGAAGCTGCTCAGATGTAGGTTTTTAGTTGAGGCGAAGCTGCTCAGATGTAGGTTTTTAGTTGAGGCGAAGCTGCTCAGATGTAGGTTTTTGGTTGAGGCGAAGGTGCTCAGATGTAGGTTTTTGGTTGAGGCGAAGCTGCTCAGATGTAGGTTTTTGGTTGAGGCGAAAGTGCTCAGATGTAGGTTTTTAGTTGAGACGAAGCTGCTCAGATGTAGGTTTTTGGTTGAGGCGAAGCTGCTCAGATGTAGGTTTTTGGTTGAGGCGAAGCTGCTCAGATGTAGGTTTTTGGTTGAGGCGAAAGTGCTCAGATGTAGGTTTTTAGTTGAGACGAAGCTGCTCAGATGTAGGTTTTTGGTTGAGGCGAAGCTGCTCAGATGTAGGTTTTTAGTTGAGGCGAAGCTGCTCAGATGTAGGTTTTTAGTTGAGGCGAAGCTGCTCAGATGTAGGTTTTTGGTTGAGGCGAAGCTGCTCAGATGTAGGTTTTTGGTTGAGGCGAAGGTGCTCAGATGTAGGTTTTTGGTTGAGGCGAAGCTGCTCAGATGTAGGTTTTTGGTTGAGGCGAAGGTGCTCAGATGTAGGTTTTTGGTTGAGGCGAAGCTGCTCAGATGTAGGTTTTTGGTTGAGGCGAAGGTGCTCAGATGTAGGTTTTTGGTTGAGGCGAAGCTGCTCAGATGTAGGTTTTTGGTTGAGACGAAGCTGCTCAGATGGAGGTTTTTAGTTGAGGCGAAGCTGCTCAGATGTAGGTTTTTGGTTGAGACGAAGCTGCTCAGATGGAGGTTTTTAGTTGAGGCGAAGCTGCTCAGATGTAGGTTTTTGGTTGAGGCGACTCACCGCCACTCAGATATGTGATTTCCACCTCGGGGGCAGCTGAAGCCGTGGTAATTCAACAACAACAAAGATAAACTGACACAGATAGAAGCTCAGGCAGAGACGGTTGTTACATAACCTCTCCTCACTCGCTGATCAAAGGGTAAGATAAAAAACACAAAACATTAACCCTTTCTGTGCTTATCTTTGACATCTGAGTGAAGCTGGCGGCCTCATTCAAATACCTCTGCAGTTTTGTTGTGTATGAATGCAAAACAAGACTTTCTCTATCTCTTCTCTAAGACCCAATTGTCTATATTTAGTGCTCAAGTGGACAACCATGCTGCACGAGTATTGGACTACAGAACAAACTTTTATTATATTCCAAGAAGAAAAAAAAAAGTTTTGATCAATGGCCTCGTTTTCTCTAGGCAATGCTTATTTTTATTTTGTTCAGTGTTGATTCTTTTGCCCGTGTAACACACATGGCCTAGACAGAAGAATCTGAAATAAAAGACCAAAAAAATAAATACAAAATGGATGAATCTCACCAAATGAATGTTAGATATCTTTGATCCCTGGCCTACAGATGAACAAAGACGCTCCCCTCTCATTAGCCAATGGGAGACTGTGTGCTAATTAAAGGAGAATCATTTGACAAAGCTTGCGAGAGTGTTTCCCCCCAAATTAAGCAGGGTTACTATGGTGATTTAATTAACACCGTGCATGACTAATCTAAAGTGACAGGCTGGCAGCTGGATCAGATTCTTAATTGTCTCATTTTAATTGAACTTTGGCGATTTTTCTTATTAACCTGGAATATAACCCTTGGATTCTACCGAAGGAAAGAATATGGAGTTGTTTTTTTTGTTTGTTTTTTTCCCCAAAGAAACATTGAAATAGAGCTGAATTCTGGCCAGTGAATCTACAGAGTATCTGTGCTCGTTGTTTGTGTGGTTCTATAACATTCTACCCCCCAACCCGCAATCTTCATAAAACATCTTTTATAAATTTTCACTTCTGATGGGGTCCCCGGGATTTTGTTGAGCCTGGTTGGGGGTTGCAGGATCAAAACCGGTTGAAAATCCCCCTGGTCTAGAGAACGTCCTGCATTATGTTAAGCCTGGTCTCGAACACACCAAGGGTCTCGACTCCTGCTATCCGACCTGGCCAGCTATTCTCTAGCAACTCTGCGTGGGGGGAAAAAATACCCCCTGATAGCACTCTGCGATTGACTTTTTACACCTGATTTACACCTTTTTCCCCCAGGAAGTGACAGGATTTAAGTACAGTACAGCTTTGCGCAGAACATGCTAGCTTTATGAACTCACAAGAGTTGTTTCAGGAAAACCTTGGCTGAATGTAACACCGAGCCACAAGTGAACACAGAGGAAATGTTCAGCATACACTCCCCTGTGAAAGAGCAGTTTTAACTGTAATGTGGTACATTTGGTCCCAGTTGGACTTTTGTTTAAACTGGGGATGATTTAGTGCTGAGAGTTTTGTTGCGTGTGAACTCTAGCTATGAACACTGTATCCATGGAAAATATGTGAGCTATGTAAATATAATATCTCAGGATGAGACAGTGTGCAGTTTCTAGGGGCTGAAATAGCATCACAGTGGCCGTAAGTGAGGCAGGTTGTCTAAACGTGAGTCCTGTCATCACGGACCAGAGGGTCGATGGCGGTACACCCTCCCCCCTCCCTCGCGGGTTTAATCTTCTGCGTGGCGGTGTGCCGGCCGGCTGTGACACAAGAGAGAAGAGAATGTTCGATAGTTTGATCACAGAAGAGTACGCTCGATACAGCCTGGTACGTTCAGTCGTTCAATCACAGATGAGTAGGTTCGATAGTTTGATCACAGAAGAGTACGCTCGATACAGCCGAGTACGTTCAGTCGTTCAATCGCAGATGAGTACGTTCGATAGTTTGATCACAGAAGAGTACGCTCGATAGTTTGATCACGGACGAGTACGTTCTGTAGTTTGATCACAGACGAGTAAGTTTGATAGTTTGATCACAGACGAGTACGAGACAATACATGGCACCGCTTGTCTGAGCTTGTTGAGCACACAGATACCCCCCTCCGGGGGGGGGGGTAACATATGATGAGACGTGTTGTGTAAATTTCGCCGCCCCGTTTCTGGCTCCCAGTCACTCAAACATAAACCCCATGTGGCCCCGTGTAGGAGTTGCCGGGGCCCATATTAATGTGTCTCTTGGCCCCTGGCCAGCTCTCTGAGCCCCCGCAGACCCCCCTCTTCACCCCCCACATTCAATAGTTTCTAAAACAAAAACTATTGAATGTGCCAAATGTAATTCTGCTGGCAGAGGGACATGCCATTGACCCAGTTTTCCACGTGTCTCAATTTACAGTGTACTGCTACAGGAGTCTTCCTTCTGCTACACTGTCTGGACTTTTGCCTTGTACACAACAGAAATACCAGTGTAAATCCTACACTGCTGGTGTACATATAACACCCTAGGGTGTTAAATGTACAACACCATTTTCGCAGTGTAAAACCTGTGGTCACTATTACTACGGAGTTTTCTACCAAATAAGAAATTAGTGTATAAACAGCTGTGTCGTCTCTGCAAAGATGCAGTGCTAACATGCTACGTCAGTAGATGTTACCCAATTTCACCTCTAACTTTATCACTGCAGTCTTTAGCAGGAATGTTCTGGATAAGAGTCTATGCTAAATACAATGTGGATGCATTTCTTAATTGCACGCTGGTCAAAGCATCTTAATTATTGTGGTTCATGCCTTCATGCCAGAATTCGCTGTTACATTAAAAACATGTTTTTAAAAGTGGAGGATAATAGCCGACTGTTTTTTTTCCATTTTAATATTATAAAATGTAATCAAAAGTATAAATTCTGTAATATAAAAATGTATGCTTCGTATTTGTCCAAAATTTTTCATACTTAAAAATGATTTTTGTTTGTTTTGTTTACAAAGGCAAATATGCTCAGATCAACTTTTTTTTGTTGTTGCATTTCTGAAAAGGGCAAGTGTGCTCAGTTGGCTCTCCCCCCATACCACCACCCCCCCCCCCCCCCCCCCTCCCCTGGGTTCTGGATGGCATTGTGGCATGCCCCCAATCCCCCCCCCAACACCAGCTCACTGTCCTGCACCGGACCAGCGTCATGTGCCTGGCTCGGGTCCACAAATCGCCTCCTCCCAAAACCACGCAGGGGCTCCCGGCCGGAGAACAGGGCGCATTTTCTAAGAAAAAACACAATGGCAAATTCATTCCGCCACATGACTGGGACATTGTTCCTGAGGCAGGAGAGAGAGATGATAGCATCTGGACACAGTATCCCCCCCCCCCCCAGCGAGCCTCTGTGCCTTCCTCCCCCCAAAGGCGAGTCACGGGAGAGGGCTGGAATTCCGCCTTTCAATGATCAGGACGGGAAACGGCCCTTCCGCACTAGTGCCGTAGCCATAGCCGTAGCTATAGCTGTAGCCATAGCCGTAGCTATAGCTGTATCCATAGCCATAGCCATAGCTGTAGCCATAGCTATAGCTGTAGATGTAGCCATAGCTGTAGCTATAGATGTAGATGTAGCCATAGCCGTAGCCATAGCCGTAGCTATAGCTGTAGCCGTAGCCGTAGCTATAGCCGTAGCTATAGCCGTAGCTATAGCCATATCTGTAGCCGTATCTGTAGCCATAGCCGTAACTGTAACCATTGCTGTAGCTATAGCCGTAGCTGTAGATGTAGCCATAGCCGGTAGCCGTAACCATAGCATCGGAAGCCATTGCGTGAAACTGCGCTCTGGCCTCCCCTTTCAAAATAGAAACTTCTAGACACGGCAGGCTCACATGGGGCCTATATGGACGGCCACATGCGCGACCCTTTGGCCCGGCGTTAGTAACATGGCTCCGCCTTCCTGCTGTCACTCATTCCAGAAATTTCCACAGCTGCTCAAACTACCCCAGAAGTCTGTTTGATCCATTTTTTTTTGCTTTGGTTTGCTTCCAGGCTTTTTGCACAAAGTCTTACAAATTAGATTCAGATTTAAATGAACTCTGCTTTATTCTACATTGTGTTCATAACACAATTTTTTGCCGTCTGCCTATAAGTTCCCTTGATCCTCAAGGTTCTGGCAGCACCAATGTACATGGTCATCCTTAAAGTGTGTTATTGTTTGTGTAATATTATCCAGAATCGGACTCATGAAGGTATAGGGCCCATACCTGCCTCACTGGTAATCAACTCTTGGTCAAAAACAAGGAGTAGTTAGTTCCAAGCTATTGGTTAATAGGCCATACATACATGGCCTGACCATTTGATTTGCACCAGATGCAAACAGATTAGTACAGGCACATACAATATAGTCAGCAGTAAAGCCAAATTAATAAGTGCTTTATTATTCTTTTCATGTTAGTCATGTTAGTGTCACAGTCATGTCTTGCTGTAGGTCTAAAGGAAATGGCAGTTTTTATAGAAGTGAATCTGCCCAACCTGAATATGAATGGTTTCCCCCAGCCCCCCCCTACACACATACACCACACCCCTCCAAAAAAAGAATAATCATCTCGCCTGGAGCCAGAACTTCTCCGTTGACAAAGCACAAGTGAAGTTCATTCATTGTCACTGGCAATAACTTCCTGTCAGCTGCTTCCACACAATGCTGGAGCCGAGGCGTGCTGGCAGGAAACCAAGGTTGGCCCTCCCACTCCCCGCTACCCCCCCCCCCCCCCCCCACCTCCATGGCCGCTAGGAGAGGGTCCTTCAGGGACTGGCATCTGTTGGCAAAACGTTCCCAAAAACCACCATCGCTGGGTCACGTCTTTGAATGATGTGTGCCTCTGTTTGTCATTGGATAAGTGTAGGGAGCTGGTGCCCTATTCCTTGTAGCTGGTTAACTGCACTGAGTAAAAACTTGGAACAGTGTTTTTGCTAATTCATATGTTACATGTTTTGTTGAAGGCCATATGTAGAGTGAGGACCAGAGATATTATAACTCATTTGAGATGCATTGTTGAAGGCCGTATGCAGTGAGGGGCAGAGATATTATAACTCATTTGAGATGTTTTGTTGAAGGCCGTATGCAGTCAGGGGCAGAGATATTATAACTCATTTGAGATGTTTTGTTGAAGGCCGTATGCAGTGAGGGGCAGAGATATTATAACTCATTTGAGATGTTTTGTTGAAGGCCGTATGCAGTGAGGACCAGAGATATTATAACTCATTTGAGATGTTTTGTAGAGGGTCCGTATCCAGTGGGGGGCAGAGATATTATAACTAATTTGAGATGTTTTGTAGAGGGTCTGTATCCAGTGGGGAGCATAGATATTATAACTAATTTGAGATGTTTTGTAGAGGGTCTGTATCCAGTGGGGAGCATAGATATTATAACTCATTTGAGATGTTTTGTAGAGGGTCCATATCCAGTGGGGGAGAAGAGATATTATAACTCATTTGAGATGTTTTGTAGAAGGTCGTATGTAGTTAGGAGCAGAGATATTATAACGCATTTGAGATGTATTGTTGAAGGTCGTATGCAGTGAGGAGCAGAGATATTATAACTCATTTGAGATGTTTTGTAGAAGGTCGTATGTAGTTAGGAGCAGAGATATTATAACTCATTTGAGATGTATTGTTGAAGGTCGTGTAGAGTGAGGAGATATTATAACATAATATGCGATGGAAGATGCGGTTTTGAGATTAGAAGGGAAGAAATCATTCAGCCCATCTAGCCTTTTGTTTTACGTTTTACTTTGACAGTATCTATGACTCCATGGGTTACTGTCTAAAATGATACACTGCATATATAGGAACACAGACACGCATGTTTATCCAGTTTTTTGTTGTGATACCAATAATTCAGCATCCATTCAAAGATGTCCGCTGTTATTTCTTGTTAATAATTGAAAGGCCTGTGAAAGATGGAGTGTCTCCAGGAATTCCTGTGTGCATCGTAACCGAGGACTTCTGGCAACACCTGACAAATCCGCGGATCTGATTTATGACATTCCTGACTGGAATACGCGATTCTGTTCCCGCCCTTATCTGCATAAGAACCGGCCTTCGACAGAACCAGGCTCCATCGCCTCCTCAGACCGGGATAGCTTCTTCCTTATTCCCTATTTAACTTGCACTTATTCAGCTCTCACACAAGATGCTTTGCGTGGGATTTTATCACAATTAATTATTATTCTGAATTTGATCTGTTATTCCTTTGGTTTGAGACGGGAAGATGACCTACATTGTGATGCCTTCATTATGTCTTTCATTGGCTGTTATTACCATAGATAGCGGGAGTGCATTTTGCATTGTAATGAAGAAGATAACAACACAAAAGGATAGCGGCCCATCTTTATGAAACGCATTCCTCAAGAAATGCTGTAAATCGTTGTACAATATTTTCAGCGGCTCAAATGTAAAAACAAGGCTTTCTTCTCCTGAAATAGTTTTCATTTATTCTGACATTTTGCTGTCAAGTGTTTCCCCAAAAGGAGTTCATAATTTCAGTCCATAATTTTGTTTACCCCCCACAGTGGTTATTATGGAGATAAAAATAATATAACTGCACTGTCCTCCTGCCAGCTTTCTGATTAGGAAGCAAACACACATTTTCACCAAAAAACTAAAAAACATGGTTATTCACTAAGTGTGGATTTTCTCCTGCTCATCCCAGTTTGACAGCACTATTACCCCCATCTCTTGACAATAAGATGATGGCTGATATTTCATATTTCTCCAGACAGAGATGATTATTCCATCTTGTTTTCTGAATAATACATTTTCCCATCATTTTATGCAACCCATTTTGGCTCACTGCCGTGATCGCCCATCATGTTCGTATATCTGAATAGTGCTGCCACACTTATGGTACGTACAATGGTACGTACAATTTGTGCTCTTGACTTTTATTTCAACAAATTATGTATTGTTCTTGGGGGTTTTTTAACAATAGAAATGATGAATGATATATCTGACTTATGATATATGTTATTTTAAAATGTAAAAACTGTTAAAGCAGCTTTGCCCTTTAGGACTGAAAAAAAACTACTGCAATAAAGGAAATTTTTTTTCTTAATTAGTTATTTTATTTGTACTGCAAAAACAGAGCCTGACACATAACCTGCAAACTTATCTAATGAAAGAGGACGCGAGGCTTACTGTATAATATGTGTGTGCATATTCTGTGAATAATTCATCAGTGTTTTGCTTTGATGAAATGGATGACACTATAAACATGATAAGAGCAGAAACTTATTCATGCGGTTTGAGTCTCCCTGTCAGGGAGGGTAACACACAGGCATAGGAACGGCATAGGCCTGGCTCATTAAGGGCGCCGTAGAGTCAAAACTAACAGTCGCTTTCCAAACCTCCCCTTATTTTCGTTCCTGAAGACGTGACAAACTCCCGGATTGTTTTTGGCAGCCAGGCAGAGTGCCTCCGTTAATGAAGTCAAGAACTTGTTCGGAACGATTCGCTGTGTTGCAGACTTATTTTGGGGAAAAGGCACACGAGATTAAGCGTCCCCAGAGCGTCATACATGTAAGACATGTCAAGAGGGTCATACATGTAATGCATGTGAAGAGGGTCATACATGTAATGCATGTGAAGAGGGTCATACATGGAATGCATGTGAAGAGGGTCATACATGTAATGCATGTGAAGAGGGTCATACATGTAATGCATGTGAAGAGGGTCGTACATGTAATGCATGTGAAGAGGGTCATACATGTAATACATGTCTGGAGCGTCATACATGTAATGCATGTGAAGAGGGTCATACATGTAATACATGTCTGGAGCGTCATACACGTAATGCATGTGAAGAGGGTCATACATGTAATGCATGTGAAGAGGGTCATACATGTAATGCATGTGAAGAGAGTCATACATGTAATGCATGTGAAGAGGGTCATACATGTAACATGGAAAAATGGCTAAATATAGCGCATGGCCGGGGGCGTCTCGGTGGCGTCGCCTGTAGAGCACTGTCCAGATGCTCATTGTGAGTCGCGAGGTCGGAGATTCAAATCCGACCGAGCGACCTTTGTTGCATGTTTCTCCTTCTCTCTTGATCCCTGTGCTTCCTGTCTTTCTACACTGTGCTGTCCAATAAAGCTGAAAGACCCCTAAGTATATATATATCTATATACTAGCATATGGCCGCCTGTGCAGAATATATCTATATACTAGCATATGGCCGCCTGTGCAGAATGGATATTTGGCCGCTGTTGCTGGCTTTCTCCCTGGAGATATTGGAGGTTTCTTTCAGCCCCCAGACAAATGTTAACTTAATGTTTATTTGTATGTTTGTTTCATGTTAATTTGGAGTTCTTTAAACCTCCAGACCCCAGCGAATGAACTGCAGATTCCTGATGATTTTAAAACCAAAACTGATTTCATATCATAATATTAAATCACATTGATCTATTTTCTATCTATTTGTAATGTTAAAGAAACAGACCCCTCCACACTTAAAGAAATGACAGAACATTACAGCAAATTCAAGCACTCTTTCCCTTCAACGTGACTCAAGCAGTTTGGTAAGATTTTTTGTTGTTTTTTCAAGCAGAATTACAGCGCGCTGAAATGCTACCGTTCTGTACAATACTCAGTTTCAGATGAGTTTTAGATTTGGTTTTTACAAAGGAAGGAATGCATTGAATGCTAGCCATTTTACAGATAAGATGAACAATGGATTTCACTTATATAGTGCCTTTCATGAACCTCTTGAACTCACTGGCTTTGTGGTAAGGGGGAGGAGTTTATTTGGGTCTCTAGAAGAAACGGCTGTATCGTGGTGAGGCAACAGGGGGTTGCTGGTTCAATTCCCAGGTGGGACACTGCTGTGGCATCCTTGGGGAAGGTGCTTAACCTAAATTGCTTGTGAATGCCCAGCTGTATAAATGTATTGTATGTAAAATAAAAAAGCTATACAAATCATCTGGGTAAGAACATGAATAACTAAATGTAATGGGATAATGCCTAGTCTAAGGGACCAGTTAAGTCCAGGAAGCTGACCTGATGTAAGGTCCGGGAGGAGAAATGTACCGCATTGATCTTGCTTTGGTGCAAAACCCCTTCCTTCCTGTTTAAGAGCACATTTGGCCAATGATATGGTTTGATATGGCTTTCTAGATTCTAAATTGCAATGAGTGGATAGCAGTGGATGTTTTCGTATGATTTGAAGCTCTCGTTTCTGAGCCGTGTATCTGACCCCCCGAGCGCTAAAACATTCGCTCGGCTCCAACAAAAGCATAATCCAAGCAGCGTTCCTCCCTTAAAACCACCGCAGCCGCGGAAATGAGAAACCATCTCTCAAAGAGAACTTTCAGCAGCATGAAACATGAATGAAATACCTTGAACTGACTACGGTTATAAACGTGCCTGGAACATCACTTTTATTCCCAAGGGATGTGGCCTGGTTTCAATAGCGTGACTGCGGAAATAAATGTAACAAAATAATAATAATAAAGTTAGCTGCATGGGTTCACACTAATTGGTTGTGCAGTGAGCGCTGGATGAACTTTGTCCTAAAATGTACTAGTGACCCTTCTTCTTGGAATGATAAAGTTATCAAAGATAACCAGCAAGTCAGAAGCAGGAAGTGTCTTCAGTGTGGCCTGGTGCACTTTGAACAGATAAATCTGCAAAGCGCTACAATTGTTCCGTGTTCAGTACATGGTGAACTCTCGCCATTGAGTACTCACATGAGACAGCAGGGCCAAAACGTCCAGCTCCGTACTTTTCCTGTCCTCATCGGCAGAGTGCTGTCACATGATGCAGTGATGCATGTATTATTTTTTATCTCTATGGAAACCCCAGTAGTCTGTCCAGTTTGCCAATGATACTTAACCCTTTGAAGAACAGGTTTTTTGGAATGTTCTAGTCAGTGTTCTAGGACTCTATTGGTTTTCGATTGCCTGTAGTGATTGTTACATCAGAGTTAAAATGTTCAGAGAACATGCATGTTAAGAATGTTAAGAACATGCATGTGTATATAGAATAGAATAGCTTTTATTTTCCCGTTAGGGAACTTCAGTTGTAGCCCCAGCAACAACAAAAAAAAGTCATAGACAGTGAGGCAGAGCCACAACACACAAGTAAAGACATTCAATATAATCATTGCATTAATCAAACTAACTAAGTGGATTAAAGTGGAATACAGCCAAATGTCATAATTAAAAATAGCCCCCGCTGTCCCGAGATGTCCAGTGTCCAACACACAAACTCCGCCTCCTCTGCGTTTCCATAGGCTACGCGCAGTGTCGCGGTCTCTGTCCACATGTCGAAACGGAGCTCAGCCTTCCCAGCCGCCGCCTCACTCCTCCCCTTCCCTGGTGGCCAGTGTATGTGTGTTTTTATTCTCAGTGACTGGTAAACAATTCACTTCCTCGATGTCGCAGATTATTTGCTGATTATTATGCAGCCCTCACACTATCCCTGGTTTTCAGATTGAGATAGTATCATTCTATGTTACTAGTAAATTCTTCTATCCAGACACAAGTCAGTAAATGCAAACAACAAGCCTACCGAAAAAGGGTGAAGGAAGGAGGGATGGAGAGAGAGAGAGAGAGAGAAGGAGGGAGAGGGCACAGATCTTCCCCTCTGGCATTACTAAAGACATGATCCCATTGCACCTTTACACTCCTGTCTCCGGGCAGAATTAAGGCAGTGACAGAAATCATTCAGGCTAAGCTGGCAGTATAGAGAAGATTCTCAGAGCCCGCCGGGTTAATTTGGCTCTCGTATCCCTGTACGGTATCCCAGCATGCTTCGCTGCGTTACCTGCTACCTGTTAGGAATCGGCAAACAGGGGTACGTTGCAGCTAAACACCCCGAGCCAGTGACAATCTCTCTGTATATGTGCACAGACTGAAAACTGTTAGTGAATACAATATACTCCATTATAGAAAAAGAGGTGGGGGGGTATGAACACAAGCAGGACATCAGTAGAGAATGCTAAACGGTATTCTGTGTGAAAGATTGCACATTCAGTTCAATTGTCACACTGAATAGGTGGCGTACCACTGCAATGCATGATGCAGGAGGCATATTAATGTACAATGTATGGCGAATGCAGTGTCCGTTTCAGTCTGAGCCATAAATAAACATAAACATGTAGCATATAGGCCAAGCTTAAACTTTAAGTAATAAAAATGCAAGCATGTATATACACACACACATGCATGCACGCACACACGCTCAGTCGTTCACACACACGCATTTTTAATTGCCTGACTGCATTGCAAAAAAGGGAATCCTGACACCAGCTAGGCTTCTTTCATATTGAAATTAGTGTGATTTTATTATTTGTTATTTGATGTAGAGAGAGACCCTCTGTTTAAAACCAAATACTTTCATAGTTCTGTCTTTTCACATCCACAGCGCTCTCTCTCTCTTCTCTCTCTCTCTCTCACACATGCACACATGGTTTATTTCATCTCTGATGTGTTTTTCAATAGCCTTGGGTCTCAGCTGGGCTCATTACTGATGCATTGACTGTAACGCCGTGGGTCTCTGTGGATGGCGCATGTTTAAAAACCGCCATTTCCCCCCCCCAGCCATGTGATTGGCTCACTTACACGCCTGCCCAATTTTTCACCAGGGCTGCAGCGATGGGCTGCGATCGAGGGGCCCCCTGATTACACACACTGCATTACAAGTTCCACTGGAACTGCCACGGGATTCAAAATGTAATTTTTTTTCTCTCTCTCTCTCTCTCTCCCTGCGTTACAAGCAGTAAACAATCTTTCAGGAATATTGAGCATTTTTCAGAGTACAGCAGAAAGCTGAAGGCACTCTTTGGCTCTGTTTCTATGAACGTTTTCAACAAATCTACACCGTTGTCGTCCGATCACACACATTCGTGATCAATGTGCCATTGACTCTTTGTAACAGCCGAGTGACAAATGAGTCCACCGACCCCCCCTGCTAAGTGATACGGGGACTATAAGGTACGGGTAAATTCCGGAGAGCATCAGGAAGACATGACACCAGTTTAAATTCTCATTAATCACAAGTCTTTTACAAGATTATAATGATGTCTGCTCAATTACCTTGGCAGCCGGCCGGGGACATTTCATTTCTGGAAAGGCGACTTGCCTGGGCATTTTCTTTTTATTTTTGGGCATCTTTCAAACCCCGAGGATTTCCAATGAGTCTCGCTGTACCTATACCTGACAGCCGAATCCTGCCAAAACAGGGGAAGCATCCCGCACGCACCCCACTATTCCCCACCTACAGTACAGGCCCTTACCCCACTATTCCCCACCTACAGTACAGGCCCTTACCCCACTATTCCCCACCTACAGTACAGGCCCTAACCCCACTATTCCCCACCTACAGTACAGGCCCTAACCCCACTATTCCCCACCTACAGTACAAGCCCTTACTCCACTATTCCCCACCTACAGTACAGGCCCTTACCCCACTATTCCCCATCTACAGTACAGGCCCTTACCCCACTATTCCCCACCTACAGTACAGGCCCTTTCCCCACTATTCCCCACCTACAGTACAGGCCCTTACCCCACTATTCCCCACCTACAGTACAGGCCCTTACCCCACTATTCCCCACCTACAGTACAGGCCCTTACCCCACTATTCCCCACCTACAGTACAGGCCCTTACCCCACTATTCCCCACCTACAGTACAGGCCCTTACCCCACTATTCCCCACCTACAGTACAGGCCCTTACCCCACTATTCCCCATCTACAGTACAGGCCCTTACCCCACTATTCCCCACCTACAGTACAGGCCCTTACCCCACTATTCCCCACCTACAGTACAGGCCCTTACCCCACTATTCCCCACCTACAGTACAGGCCCTTACCCCACTATTCCCCACCTACAGTACAGGCCCTTACCCCACTATTCCCCACCTACAGTACAGGCCCTTACCCCACTATTCCCCATCTACAGTACAGGCCCTTACCCCACTATTCCCCACCTACAGTACAGGCCCTTACCCCACTATTCCCCACCTACAGTACAGGCCCTAACCCCACTATTCCCCACCTACAGTACAAGCCCTTACTCCACTATTCCCCACCTACAGTACAGGCCCTTACCCCACTATTCCCCACCTACAGTACAGGCCCTTACCCCACTATTCCCCACCTACAGTACAGGCCCTTACCCCACTATTCCCCACCTACAGTACAGGCCTTCCGCTTGCCTGCATAACACAAACACACCTTTTACAGGCATTTTAGCTGATGCTCTGATCCAGAGTGACTTACACAGCTTCTGCGTTTATGCATACACAGTGAAGTGTGTGTGTGTATAAAGTGCCCTCCACTATTATTGGCACACCTAGTAAAGATGAGTAAAAAGGGTTATAAAAAATTTAATGTTTGGTGAATTAGCTTAATGTCACACTGAAAAAATGAGAAAAATCCAACCTTTAATTGAAGTAAATTCATTATGAGAAAAAGAAATCCCTTATCAAGAAATAATTATTTTTAACAAAACCACATGTCACAATTATTGGCACCCCTGCATTTATATATAGAATAAAGTAATAATTTTTACTATTTGGTCGCATATCCTTTGCATGCCATGACCTTCCGATTTCTGTGACCCAACAACATCAAAAGACTCTTGATATTTCATTTTCTGGTACTCTTACAAGCGATACTATAATGTCTCTTGGATTTTTCTCATTTTTTCAGTGTGACATTAAGCTAATTCACCAAACGGTCATTTTTTATAAGCCTTTTTACTCATCTTTACCAGGGGTGCCAATAATAGTCGAGGGCACTGTATGAGGAACAATATATTCATATATCTTATATCTTTATTTTTAGCAGACATTCTTATCCAGAGCAACTTACAATGCAAACTCAAGCGCTTGTGCTGCAGTCTGCGCGTGGGGGAGGGGAGGCGTGATGTCACCAGGTGCTTCTTTTCCCGCTGCAGCTCACGAGCGCAGGTGTTATTCCATCAGGGGCTGCGGCCTCCGTTCCGTGCGCTCAAATGCCGTCCGGCAGACAAATATTAACTCTTGACAGAAACAGGAGCTGAGCTACAGTACAACGAAAAGTCAGAATAACTGTTCAGGGGTGGCTTTCCTGATTCCGATGTGTCTTCAGAATTCACGACACATTTCACAATCTCTTTTAGTTATGAGCTTAGAGTATATATAATGGGTTACGAGCACTTTTGGGAAAACGTCGTGAACGGCAAGTATATCTTCACGACATGTTTCACAACATACTTTTCGCTACGACATGCTTTGGGAAAGCCACCCCAGAATAGCAAGCATATCACTACATGATACTATATATACATATCACTACATCATACTATATTTACATAACTCTATATTCCGAAACAGTACACTGTTTGGGTGTAGTTTTATACTACTTATTAGTTATTAAAATGAAAGTATGAATAGAGGACTAAATGAAGAATATTTTTTTTCTTAAATATTTAAATATAGCAATTGTAAAACAAATGTGTCAGCGGGTCTTGTCAGTGATCCCTGTTAGTGACAAGACAGGACAAGACTTTGTCATGTCATGTTATTATTTGGCTGACTGTTGGTGAGGAATATCAAAGATACAGTGTAGTCATTCGCTTGTTTTTTTTACCACAGTGACTCGGTAGAGATTTGCTGTAAAGGACAGCCATGAAGTCAGCTCAGAAGTAAACAGAGTAATGTTTGGGCGAGACAAACTCAAAATGTCTGCATCAGCTAAGAGGCGGAGCTGGTGCTAGAGGCAAGGAAACTTCACACAGTGTTTTCCACTAACTTTCAAAACCTTGTCCTCAAGTTTGAGTTCAACAAAAAAAAAAAACCTAAACAAACTTTTATTTCAACAGCCTTTGAAATGGAAATCTGATTTCTGCTGTGTTTCACTGAGTAGCCTATGACTCAAAGCTTATCCTGAAACAGCAGTTCTCTAAATCCCTGACTACTGTCAGGATTCATTGAGATTAGCGCCTATTTTACTAATTGTATGACTAAACCATAGTCTGACTCACATTCATACCTGCAGTTCCCCCTTAATTAAAATTAAATTTGCTTAATTTAAATAGCTTATATTTACGTTCTCTGACATGCTAAGTATCAGGTGAGTATTTATAACTGTAAGAGAGTGCCTATGGTTACAAACTCATTTATTTAAACTCTGTTAGATTTTTTCTGCACACCAATTAGCCAACAAAATTTACAAAGAGCATTGGGGCTTAATGGAATATGGTTCTGTTACTCTATTGGTAAATAAATTGCTACCAGAATGTAGACATTTTTCAGTTAGCTCAGGTGTCCATGCTTTGAGTCTGGATACCATTGCAAACTATACCTGCAACAGTGCAAACTAAGGGTATGATTGGATGTAACACGATTGGGGTCAATTCTATTCTCAATTGACTCAATTTACAAAGTGAAATTAAATGCCATTCATGAATTGAAAAAAAATAACATTATGGGCATTTTTTCAATTCATTAATTCTATTTCGGTTTATTTTGTGAATTGGCTTAATTGACAACGGAATTCACCCCAGGCCTAACGTGTAGTACCTATTGCAATAATAACCACCAAGAACTTGAACTTGAATAACACGGCAGTTGTGAACGACTGAATAAATCCATTGTTGTAGAGATATTGTCTATGATGTTACGCTTCCCTGCTGCTCCTGTTGGCCTCTCTGTATTTCTCACAGATCTGCTAGGTTGCGTAGATGAGGCTGAAGGGCGTGGTCTGTAAAGTATTAGCACCTGTCTGGTGCTGTATAAAGTTCTGGTTTGTGCCAAAGAAAGGTCTCTCTCCGATATTCTCGCAGACAGGTTGTTTTTTCCCCCTTCCACTGATAAGTGGAAGTAAAATCCTCTGGTTCCCTTTTTTTCCCCCTAATAAATGGTAATTTCTCTAAACAAACTCGTTGTGTGTCTCCACTGTGTTGCGGCTGTACAAACCGGCCGTAACAATGAGTCTATGGTCCTTTCCGTGTCACAGTGACGATCATTTTAGTTCCTTGAAACATGAAGAGGCTTCACGTCTCTCCTGAGCATGCACGAGTGACGGTCCAATCAGCAGGCAGGCCGCTGAAAAGGCTACTAGAAATCAAGGAAAGAACCCAGTGTTATTCGCAGTCGACCTTTTTACAGCACAGGTTTAATCAAGCTTCTTCGCCGTTATGTGCTTTCAAAACCCTACCGAACAGAACAATGGAGCCAGCGCACAGGGTTATTTGGGAGATTAATTCTAATTGAAGATGACTCATACATAGTGCAGTTAGAATCTTAATGACAATAAATAAATAAATAGATTAAAAAAAACAATTAGCTGCTTTCTGCAATCTTCGTACGTCTTGTGTGTTAAGAGAAGAGAGACGAATCTCTTTTTTTCCTATCTGTCTACAACAAACCATCTGCAGCTCTGTCAGCTATTATTTAAATGACATTTATGTCAAAATATTGTCAGGTGTTTAGCTGGACGGTTCCTCATCTGTCATGATATGCAGGGAAACTCAGGGTCTGTTGTTACTTTAAAAAGAAAAGCAAAGCCAAAACCTGAACATGATATAACACTGAGGTAATGGAAAGCAGGCCATATTTAAACATCAACTGACTTCAGAATTCTCTCTGATAACTGTTTATACACCTTGCGGCGGACGTTTGACCACTTTTGTACTGACCGAGTTTATTAACAGCTCCATATCTTTGTCATAATTTGTCGTATTTTTAATGCTTCACGGGTTCATATGGAAAAAAGGTTTCTCAGCCTGGAATTCCATGGCAGTTCACAAAATGGCGCTCATGGCTATTTGATCAGTCAGGGTGTTATATATGCATTATATCTCATTATAGCAAAGGAGCTTGGCCTATGAAAAACAAAGAAATGAAAGTAAAAACCACAAACCTATAATTATCCTAATATGGCACAGGCAATGGCATTTTGGAAAAACAGCTTGTTATTTCATGAACTAGAACAGCTGCACACGCGCACACACACACACACACACACACACACACGCACGAACACACACGTGCATATACTGTACATGCAGTGTCCTAATTTAAAGCCAGTAATGACTGTGGAGGTGTAGCATGGTATTTATGTTGCTGGGCTTACAGCCAGACGATTGCAGATTCAGTTGCTTGAAGACACTTCTCTTCAGCCTTTGAGTTAAGGTGCGGCAGTCAGCTGAAAAGCTCCACTTAAATATCGGAGAAAAACAAAACAAAACACGTCAGTCTATAAGTTATGTAATTCGCCCTGGATTCTGGATCTGCCAAGAGGTAATATTTTATAATAATTCAGTAAAGCAAATTCAAGACAAACAGAATTGATTTGAAAAGATGAAGGGGAAACTGAGAAGCTCAATAGAGTGATAATAGTGACATTATTATTATTAGTATTATTATTATTATGCTGTTTTTGTTGTTGTTCTTGTGTAAAATGTATTTTTAAACGCATAGACCCAGATGGCCGCAGTCGCCATGGGGATGAGGTGTACCTGGCAGAGAAACAGGATTGAATCGACAGCCTGGTGCTCAGAGGGTCATTTCTCCGCCCCCCTTCCCAGCAACCTCCGCTCCACCTGCCTACAAGTCAAACGCCGAGAGACCCGCCCGCGGATTATAAGTCACCTCCCTGTCAGCGTTCCCAAGCCGGCGTTCCCAAGCCAGCCCTCGGAGTGGGAAAGCTGAAGGGGGGCCCGGAATAATTTTTCTCCGGCGCCACTGAGTGATGAGGGCTCAGATAGTACGGGCCTCCAGTGGAGGACGGTAATAAATCCACAGTCCTGGTATCATCATACACCATCGCTCCACCTTTCAGTCTCTGCCTGGCCTCTAAATGTAGGGGGAGTTCTCCTCAATGATGCTGGTTAAAGTGGCACCCCCCCCCCCCCCCCCCTTAAAAATAAACCCCATCCGTCACCCCCTAACACACACACACACAAACAAGCACATGCATACATAAATACACACACAGTCGACGTTCTGGAAGGGATGTACTTTATTTGTTTAATAGTGGTAGCAGTATCAGCAGCAGCAGTAGTAAGTAGTAGTAATAGTAATAAGTACTTCTGTTAATAAGTACTTCTAGTAATAGTACTGTTGCTTTAATAAGTAGTACATTTGTTCTTTATATTAAAGAGGTTCAGGTCATTAGCGTACCCGTATTGTCAGTGGGTCAAAGTTCACCTTGTTCATTTAATTTGTTTCTTCACTTGCAGATTATGTTTTTAATTTCCCCAGTCGGACAAACGAACTGTCAGGCAGCAACAGGGACGCGGCTCTCTGAGCGGCAGGTGAGACGCAACAGGCTAACACAAACCTGCTAACACACACCTGCTAACACAAACCTGCTGAATCTGCGCTGTCCTTCGCCTCTATCCACACTGAAAGAGAGAGAGAGAGAGAGTGTGTGTGTGTGTGTGTGTGTGTGTGTAAGAGTGTGTACACAAATGTGAGTGAGTGAAAGAGTGTGTTTGTGAGAGAGTGTACATAAATGTGCATCTGCGCTGTGATTAGCCTCTATCCACAGTGAGAGAGAGAGTGTGTGTGTGTGTGTGTGTGTAAGAGAGAGTGTGTACACAAATGTGAGTGAGTGAAAGAGTGTGTTTGTGAGAGAGAGAGTGTACATAAATGTGCATCTGCGCTGTGATTAGCCTCTATCCACAGTGAAAGAGAGAGCAAGAATGAGCTAGAGAGAATGAGGGAGGGAGAGAGAGCGATAGAGAGAGTGAGGGAGGCAGAGAGATAGAGAGAGGGAGGGAGGGAGAGAGAGCGATAGAGAGTAAGGGAGGGAGAGATAGAGAGAGGTTAATTCCGAGGCCTACAGTGTCTGAGAGACTAAATCAATGATAGAAATCTGAGGAGCAGGCTGTATAAATATCATTAATGTGACAGAAGATTCCCATCAGCTGGTGGTATGAGGAAGACAATAGGACTTGGGTGTATTCACAGTGCTGCTTTTACACAAGATGGCTTCTCTTTGTCCGACTTCCTCTTCATTTATTCTTATGTCTCTTCCCTTTGTTTTGCAAGCTCTTTCATGCTTTTTTATGAGCGGCCGTTTAGGCCATAATTCATTTTGGACCTTTTCACATACATATATTCTCTCTCATACATACATATATTCTTTCTCACACATACAGTAAATATGTTCTCACTTTCACATTCATATTCTCTCTCACATACATATATTCTCTCTCTCACATACATATGTTCTCTCTCATACATACATATGTTCTTTCTCACACATACAGTAAATATGTTCTCACTTTCACATTCATATTCTCTCTCACATACATATATTCTCTCTCTCACATACATATATTCTCACTCTCACATACATATGTTCTCACTCTCATATACATATATTCTCACTCTTACATACATACACTACTCACAAAAAGTTAGGGATATTCGGCTTTCGGGTGAAATTTCAGGATGAACCTAAAATGCACTATAACCTTTACAGGTGAAATTAATTTGACCTTCTCTAAACTTTTGAATGCACATGTCCAACTATTCAATGTTTCAGTACTTTTTGCACAACTTGCTGTTCTCTAACAAGGAGCTGAACGGCAAAATTCACAACAGGTGTTTGATCCATGAATCGACCAATACATTTCCTGGTTCAATTAGAATTGGTATTTAAACAGTCCTCTTCATCATGCTGTTCACATTTTGACATCATGAGACCAAGACGACACCTAACAATCGATCAACAGTACCTCGCCATTGCGAGGCTTCAAACAGGATGTTCTCAGAGGGAAGTGGCCACTGAGCTTAGAGTGTCACAGAGTGTCATCAGCAGGTTGCAACAGAGATACAGAGAGACTGGAAGAGTCACAGAAAGGCATAGAAGTGGACGTCCTTTGGCCACATCCCACACTGATGACCGCTTCATTGTGAACAGTGCCCTGCGGAACCGGATGATGAATGCCACTCAACTCCAGGCACATTTAAGGGAGGTGAGAGGCACCCAAGTGTCACGTCAGACCATTCGAAACCGTTTACATCAGCGTGGTCTGCGTGCTAGACGACCTGCAAGGGTACCTGACCACACCACCAGGCACAGGCGTCATCGTCTTGCATGGGCCAGGGAGCATTTACGCTGGACGAGGGACCAGTGGGCCTCAGTGCTGTTCTCTGATGAAAGTCGATTCACGTTGAGCAGAAATGATGGCCGCCAACGATGTTGGAGACGTCAAGGAGAGCGCTATGCATCAGCCACTGTTGTCACCAGACGACCCTTTGGTGGTGGCGGTGTTACAGTGTGGGCAGGTGTGTCTAGTCAATACAGAACTGCCCTACACTTTGTGAATGGTACAGTGACAAGCCCATACTACCTGAATAACATCATTAATCCAGTCATTGTGCCCCTGCATGAACAACACAGGCCTAATTTCATCTTCATGGACGACAATGCTCCAGCTCATCGAGGTCGCATCACTAGGGAAAGGCTGCTGGAGACTGGGGTACCTCAAATGGAGTGGCCTGCACTTTCTCCAGACCTGAATCCCATAGAAAACCTATGGGATCAGCTGACTCACCGTGTAGAGGCTCGTAACTCTGTACCCCAGAACCTCAATGACCTGAGGGCCGCCCTTCAAGAAGAGTGGGATGCCATGCCTCAGCAGACAATAAGTCGACTTGTGAACAGTATGAGACGTCGTTGTCAAGCTGTAATTGATGCTCAAGGGCACATGACAAGTTATTGAGACATTGACATTTTTGTTGTGGTATACCCACCACTGTTGTTGGCTTTTGTTTCAATAAATTGTTTGAGATGAGGAAATCACCATTGCATGCTTCTACTTAAATGCCCTACTTTCATGATACGTATAATATCACTGTAGCGTGAACTTACATTTTCCATAAATTTCACCCGAAAGCCAAATATCCCTAACTTTTTGTGAGTAGTGTATATTCTCACTTTCACATATATTCTCACTCTCACATACATGTATTTTCTCTCTCACATACATATATTCTTACTTTCACATACATATATTATCACTTTTCTGTATTTTTCCCTTATTCTGATGTTTAATTCTCTCCCAGTTTGTGAAACCTCTGTTTGGTGGGACACAGTGCTGCCGCAAAGCCGAGGCAGTCTGCTCAGGTTTGTTGGAGCACAGGTGATTTGATTACACGGTTTTGTATTAAATGCTATATATCTTTGTATCATAATGAATGTTAAATAAATGAAGCCATGGTGAACTATTAAATCCAAATAACTGCAGTCTTTTGTGTGACTCTTCTTACCACTAGCACGTTTCCACCACTGCCACCACCACACCTGGTTCACCCACACCTGTGTGTCAGTGCCAACCTCTCTTGCACACCAGCCTCGGTCTAGTCCTGCAAAACTCATCCAGACCATCTTTCTCCCTGCCCCTCTCCTCTATGGCCTCTGTGAAGACCAGATCATTGACCTCTGCCCCCTCCTCTATGGCCTCTGTGAGGACCAGATCATTGACCTCTGCCCCCTCCTCTATGGCCTCTGTGAGGACCAGATCATTGACCTCTGCCCCCCTCCTCTATGGCCTCTGTGAGGACCAAATCATTGACGTTTGCCACTTCCAGTTCTGTAAGTTTATCTTTACAAGCTAACGTTAGTGGTATGTTTAGCGAGTAACTATATACATATATATATTTAAACCTTTAGCTAGCTAGCTAAATGGAAACGATGTTGAACTTAGCTGAGGCATTAGTAAATCGGCTGTCGGAGTGCCGGAGTACATCTGGTTGTTCGTAATGGGCAGTGGACTCGGAGTCAACTCGGAGAATAGTGAATCACACAGGCCGAAACAAATACAGACGTTCCGACCCGGAATGGAAATTTCAAAGGAGAACATACTGGCTGTAGCATTGTTGTCGGAGAAGCCAGTATTTCGACTTAGCATGTTTCCTTAATCTCTGATGACATATCATGGTCATTTTATGATTTAGTACAGTACATTTGTTACATATAGCTCCTTTAATGTTTGTTTGTCTGTGAATTTCTTTATTAGCTTTGAAGCTAGGAATGTGTTTTTTCTCATTTGTTGAAATCTGCAGTTTACATTTTTTTGCACTGAAAATGTAGCACAAAGATTGTGCACCTGAATCCCCTGTAGAAATGCACTAAACTTCAGCCTATCCCCTCACTGATCTGAATTCACCCAATCAAAATGAATCAATTTTAACTGAATTTAGGACCAGTTCAATGTCAAATCAAAAACGTGGCACTAAACTATCATGTTTTGACAACACTATGGGTTAAAAAAAAAAGGTTCTGTTCACGCGTTACCACTTGTGGTCAATTTCGCTGTGTTATTTCATCAAGTGATAATGCGGGACATTACATTGTACATAAATTCATAATGCACGCCACAATGCCGTTATCTGGACATGGCCCGAGCCCAAGAGCGTGAGTTGAATTCAGTAGTCCGATCTGTCTCAGGCCGTTAAACGCAGGGTAGCCGTTAGCGTGCAGGTTCTTTCTCTCTCTCTCTCTCTCTCTCTGGAGATTTATAGTCAGAGAGACAGAGAGAGAGATGGAGGGGGGGAGGATAATTGTATGCCTGGATAAGCAGAATATCTATTAATAACTATTGTCGTGAAGCTGACATTGAACAGTTCAGAACTTTATCTAAAAAGCTAAGTATTTTTCCATAAGCGTGAGTCATGCCTCTAGTACAGGGTTCTTCACTCAGTAAAACTAGTCCCACACCCATCAAAGCTGCATTTTCATGGTGGGCACTTTAGTGCTTATTCTCACTCTCCTGTCTGTCGGGGTCACGTAAAAGTCAGCGGCGGCCATGACCTTTACTTTCCCGCCTAAAGCGAGTCTCTCGCAGCCAAAGAGCGGCGCCGGTGAGTTGTTGAGGGCGATTATTCGGAAATTTGGGCGACGCAGTCGTGGCTGCTGCAACGAAGATAACGGGTTGGGATGTGGGTGTCTTTGTGATGCCCGCACATCGCCATCATTGGTGATTCTACACATCACTCAGTGTCCCTCTCTCTCTCTCTGGCTCTCTCAAATTCATTATGCATGACAAGCGAACTTGTGACAGAAATTCAGACACTACAAGGACAAAATATTATTTAGCCCTTGTGCTATCTTAAATTATTTCATTTTTTATCTCCCTCTCCACCCCCTCCCCTCCCCTCCCCTCCCTCTCTCTCTCCCTCCCTCTCTCTCCCTCCCTCTCTCTCCCTCCCTCTCTCTCCCTCCCTCGCTCTCCCTCCCTCTCTCTCTCTGTGCAATGGAGTGATTGCAGAAGAGGATTGTGGGTACCCTTTGGCTCCTTGTCAAGTGGGCGTGTGAGCAGGGATGGCACGCTGGGAGGATCCGTGCGAATAAATCAAAGGCACTCTGGACTTGGCTCCCGTCCACCGTGGAGGACATAAAGCGCCACGCCCTAATCAGAGTGGGAATCCGTCTCCTCCCTGAAGTGAATCTTGCTGGCAGGTCCACGGTCATGGGGGATAAATGTCCACTCATCTGGAATATGTTATTTTCAATCCTTTCTCATCCTCTCTCATCCAGTTCGGTAGCTTCAGGAGGCCTCAAACCTAAATCCTGGAGGGGCCCCCGGTGTCCGCTGTGATTTCGGTGCGTTCCTACACGTACGTGCTTTCATTACAGCCGATCGCCAAGGTTCAGAGTTCAACTGCTGAACTGCTGATTGAAAGGAGACCACAAACGCCCGAAGACACTGCAGGCCTCCAGGACTGGCGTTTGAGAACCCTTGAGTTAGTTCCATGTGCGGACAAACTGCAGGTTGCTCAAACTCCCGCATTTAAAGTCTCCGATGTTTCGTTTCGTATTTTGCATTTTGAAAAGACTCTGTAGTCGTTGTTATTTAACATTTAGTTGTGAACTAATTTGAATGTAAAATGAATGTATGGAAGAAGTGCACATTTGGGAATGAGGTCCCCTGGGAGTTGGACCTTACAGAAAAAGAATACAGTGCCTTAACAGATACCAAACCATAGGGCCCATCCACACACTGGAACAGTGCCTTAACAGATACCAAACCATAGGGCCCATCCACACACTGGAACAGTGCCTTTGCAGATACCAGACCATAGGTCCCATCCACACACTGGAACAGTGCCTTAACGAATACCAGACTGTGGGGCCAATCCCCGCAAAATGGGATAACCAAGCCTTGGATCTCAGCCTTGGTTTGACAGGATACTGGCTTGAAAACTAGCTAATGGCCCCTTATAAAGCTGATTTATAAATAATTTGGAACATCCATCCAACCACTTTCACAAGGTTTATTTTGTGATATAAAACCTGCACTCGGCACAAAACAGCAGTGCTGAGATAAATTTTAAGAAATTCAAGAGCTGCCTGATCAATATTCAGCTCTGGATGTGACAAACCAGTGGCAGAGCACATAAAGTACAATTTAATACAGTGTCGTTCTGACAGTTGGGCTCTGCACTCAAACGTGGACTTCAAAGTCCAACAGCACTGTCCTTAAAACGGGCTATTGAAAAATGTTCTCTCAGGTGTGTGTGTGTTATGACAGGGAATCCTGAGCATCTAGAAAACATATCACGATACTTATGCGTTCATTCACTTGTTTATTTATAATTCTTAATTTTAGCCACACTCACATCACTGAGCAGAACCTTCTAGAACCCTCATGATGCAAACTCTTTTTTTTTGACTTTTTTTTTTTTTCCTCACAAAATGAAACTGGGCGGGTAATCGCTAATCAGGAACCGTGATGGGTTTATCCGCCAATTTCAGGTATAGAGCATGCAGCAAAAAAAAAAAAAATGTTTTGGAACTGTTTGTTCACAAAAGGGTAAAGACGGCTCACAAGCTCACATAACTGCATTAACTGGGGATTAATGTTCTAGAACAAACAAAGGTGTGTGTGTGTGTGTGTGTGTGTGTGTGTGTGTGTGTGTGTGTGTGTGTGTGTGTGTGTGTGTGTGTGTGTGTGTGTGTGTGTGTGTGTGTGTGTGTGTGTGTGTGTGTGTGTGTGTGTGTGCGTGTGTGCGTGTATATGTCTGCTTCAAAGACTAGGGGGGGGGTTACTGTTGTTCATGTTTCTGGGCTGAGTCACCTGAGTCACCTGCTCAGAACAGGCAAGTACAGGCAAGAAGGCACTTCAACACCAAGGAAGTGCCAAATTCAAATTACATCCAGCTATTTTACTGCCTCACAGGGACGTAAACTGATGTACGGCCATGTTGTAGATTAAGGACTGGATTTAATCAACATTTGTCTTTACTTTGACACAATCACAAGCTGGCAATGGCTGAACTCGCCATACAGTATTTGTGATGAAGTAATGTCAACTTTACGACTAATTTTGATTAATCCAGGCCTAAATCCAGGTGATTTATAGACCTTTGTGTTGATTGACAACATTGCCAGATGTACACAGACTAAATTAAAAGGGCAAGGGCACCTTAATTTAATTTAGTTACAGCAATATTTATATGACATATGGTGGGGTAAAAAATCCTCTCTGTTACATACATGTCACAATAATAAAAGATGCACATTTAGGGGTTAATTAAAATTGGTTCTACTGAAAAGAACTTTGCATTTAAGTCTGGATTTGCTGACTTTTCTGTTGATGAGAAAAAGGTTCAATAAATAAATAATATCCTTTTATAACAAGCCTGACAGGTGAAATCTGCAACTGAATATAGTTATTTTGTCAAAGGGATCGACAGCAAATGTCTGCAGGGTCTGACTACAATTTCATATCTCATGTTAACTGCAGTAGGTCTAAACTACACATAAACCACCAACAATTTCCAGTCAATGCAAGAGATTGACAGGAAATTGTTGCAGGTTTGAATATAATTCCATAGACCCTTTCACTGCAGTAGGGCTGACTATACACAAAGCCCTCTCTTTGAGATCACAACCTTTGACATGGACCTTTGAAAATGTGTTTTCTCGTAAAAGTTTTTCCCCCTGGTTAAATTTGTTCTGGGATTTACTTCACGCTTCACTCTGTTGAACTTGAGCAAAAACATGAATTTTTCATACAGGCAGTCTGAAGCGACGCCTATCCTACTCTGACCCTGTGTTCCGCTTCACACTCCTGTAAGGACACTGCCATTGGCCCTGCAAAGGCTATCCCAATGTGTGTGTCTGTGTGTGTGTGCTTGTGTGTGTGTTTACGTGTGTTTGTGTGTGTGTGTGTGTGTGTGTGTTTGTGTGAGTGTGTGTGTGCGTGTGTATGTGTTTATGTGAGTGTGTATGTGTGTGTGTATTTGAGTGAGTGTGTGTGCGCACGCATGTGTGTGTTTGTGTGCATGTGTCTGTGTGAGTGTGTTTTAAGAGTATGCTTGTGTGTGAGTGCGTGTGTGCATGTGTCTGTGTGAGTGTGTGTGTCTGTGTGAGCGCGTGTGTGTGCGTGTGTTTGTGTGAGTGCGTGTGTGTGTGTGTGTGTGTGTGTGTGTGTGTGTGAGTGCGTGTGTCAGTGTGTGCGTGTGAGTGCGCGTGTGTGTGTGTGGGGCGGGGGGCGAGGGGGAGGACGGGGGATCTGAAAACTCAAACGCATGCAGCGGCACCCCTTACGGAGCGCTACTGAAAGCACACGGCTGCTGACCTATTTCTCTGTGTGTCTGTGCAGCGTAACTAAGATCCAGGCTTGTGCCTGCGAACGAGCTTTAAAGAACACAATAAAGCCATGCTGTGCACGGTCTCCAGCCCTAATGCTCCCTTATGTAACTCAAACACTCCTTTCTCTTCACTTCCTGCGAGGCCTTCAACACCTCCCTCCCTCCCCCCATCACTAAGAAGTGGGCCCCCCGCCGGGCCCCATGCCTGCCACTCCCCCCCCCCCCCCCCCCTGCATGCCTTTGTGAATCCTAAGCCTCAGGGGTCCCAAAATATTACAAGAATGCCATACCGTCCACCACAATTACCGCTGCCCTTTCCCAAATAATACAAAAAAAAAAAAAGAGTTGTTTTGTTTCTTACTGCTGTTGCTGTTTTTGTTGGACACACTCCACTACGGTGCACGCTATACCGTGGAATCCACTACCATTTTCTTTGGTCGGCTGGTAATTCGCCGAGTTTCTTCCAAACAGTGCAAAAACACCGGGCTGCGGGCTGTTATGTAAACTGGGGATTATAAATAGATTCCCTGGTAAATTTCCTCTGTGCAGTGCAGGTCCCGGCTTCACTGAGGTAGGAGAACAGCACCCTATCTGCCTCTCCCTAACTGCCCCACCCTTTCTGCCCCTCCCTATCTGACACAGGCTGAAAAACAAGAATGCTAAGGTGAGGATGCAATGGTGGACATTCCCGCTGCTGGAGGGCCACGGTAAACACCAATAGGTAGATCATATGTAGATCAGGGGCCTGTATCATGAAGCAGGATTACTGAGTTAGCTGGATAACTGCCCATGTCTGGAACATGGACTGAAGTTGGACAGAAAAGTTGGACAAAAAAAAAAAGAGCTGTTCCGGGTTTTACTAGTGCAGTTATCCAGGTTGGAATGAAATCCAGAACTGGACTCCACCTTTACTTCCCCACTCCTGCTCTGGCATCCATTTTGTGGCCTGGTTGCGCCTGGTCAGGGGTCATCGGGTGGGGTGGGGGGTGGGGGTGGGGGGTGGGGGGGGGGGGGGGGGGGGGGGGGGTCAGGGGGGTTGTGGTCCATTCCAGCAGACATTTTGGGTGAAGGGCAGGAATACTCATTACATTACATGCATTTAGCAGATGCTCTTATCCAGAGTGACTTACACAACTTTTTATTTATTTATTTATTTTTACTACATATT
Organism: Synaphobranchus kaupii; assembly: GCA_029718625.1. Lineage (NCBI taxonomy): Eukaryota > Metazoa > Chordata > Actinopteri > Anguilliformes > Synaphobranchidae > Synaphobranchus > Synaphobranchus kaupii. Next base: position 10,101,844 of record CM056381.1, on the reverse strand, counting down.
ATCCATTTATACAGCTGGATATATACTGAAGCAATTCAGGTTAGGTACCTTGCTGAAGGGTACAACAGCAGTGTCCTACCTGGGAATCGAACCTGCAACCTTTCGGTTACAAGGCCAGTTCCTTAACCATTATACTACACTGCCGCCCACACTCCCTGGACAGCGCACCCCTTTCTCACCCTGAAATGTGCAAACATTAATTATTATAATCGGTAGATTATAAAATATCAGAGCTGTGCTCATAGCCTTTGCGTTTTGTTAACTTAGAGTTAGATTGCTGGACACAGACAAAATTATTTTTAAAATGGGAGGTCACAGAGCAAATGAAATCTAGATGACCTCCTTCACACACAAACACACACACCAAGATTTTTGGTCCTAAGACCAAGATTTTCCAAAATTCCATTGTTTACAAATAATAGTTTTTAGTTCAGCTATTGTATCAGTTGATTAACAGATAAAAAATATATGGGATAACCATGTGGGGGTTTCCATTAGGGGGAAAAATCCGGCATTATGCTCCTTTCTTCATGGTTGTTTTAAATGCCTGAGTTCCCCAGCTGCAGAGGAATGTGCTAAAAGTCAAGAGGTTCCAGGTCTCAAGGCAGCCATACCATACCAGTCTCTGGACAGGAGCCAATGAGGGACGTACATATCCATCTGCAGCCTGAGGACTGCCCAATGGCGGCCCGGGCTTCTACGGAGTGGGAGGGGCCAACCACAGTATTTGATTTTTTTTAAAGTGGAAAAGTGGAAAATTCTTCTCCCAGTGGAAAATTCCAGTCATTTTTTGACAGTGCAGCTCTTGAAATAAGATGTGGGGCCTATTGTTTTTTTGATGGGGGGATAGCTCTGTCTATTGCGCTCTTTCTAGCATATGTAAACCCTTAGACAAAGTACTATGATGATGCTAATGATGATGATCATGATGAATCTGACAGGGAGAAAGCAGAGAGAGAGAGAGAGAGAGAGTGTGTGTGTGTGTGTGTGTGTGTGTGTTTGTGTGGCGTGTGTGTGGCGTGTGTGTGTGTGTGTGTGTGTGCGCGCGCGCGCGCGTGTGTGTGTGTGTGTGTGTGTGTGTGCATGTGTGTGTGTGTGTGTGTGGCGTGTGTGTGTGTTTGTGTGGCGTGTGTGTGTGTGTGTGTGTCGTGTGTGTGTGTGTGTGTGTGTGTGTGTGTGTGTTTGTGTGGCGTGTGTGTGTGTGTGTGTGTGTGTGTGTGCGCGCGTGTGCGTAACAGTATGGTGGGGGATAGAATGCCTACCCCCCGAGGCTTGAGAGTTGGCCACCCTACAGACTGCACACTGCACTTCTTCTCAGACATACAATTGTCTGCATTATGGGAGATGTATTTTAAGTTGCCACTATTATTCCGTAGCGTGCCCCCCATGAATAGGCGAGCTTTAGAACTCTAATTCCCACCTTCCACTGCGAGAGATAGCAGATATTTTTGAGCAGTAGTAGCGCAAAGTCAGTCAGCTAGCTGGAGCTGGAGTCGAGAAAACTAGCGTTTACCCAGCGTTGATATTGCCTTTTTTATCGTATTAAATTAAAAATATAGCTCTGTCCATTAGATCATAATTCTTTCGCTGCTTTTTCAAAATTAAGTTTGTTATTTTCGTAATTGAAAATAATGAATCTCCAGAATACGATCATAACAATGATTGTTAAAACGTGCCCAGGTCAAAAGTCTTTCCACGCATTAGCCAAAATTTTCGTGATCAGTGCCGTAGCCACATAAGACCTCGTTGTGTTTTCCCTGTGAAATTGAACATTTCCGTAGCCGTAACCATAGTAACCACATTAACACTTTTTTTTTTGCAGTGCCTGAAATTCTGAAAAAGAAACTGTCTTATGGATCGCTGTATCTGCATACAGCCATGCGTGATATGTTGCTTTGAACTTGACTCCCTGCTGGTAACTTTAAGATAATAATTGGGTGGAATTGAAGCAGTAGGCCTTGCAATTTTATTCTACAGTTCAGATGGGCATAAAGCATGGAATTATATTGTGAAGATGCAGAAAATTGGTTTTAAATAGCCAAAATATTTCAGGAGAAGGACCCAAAAGCTTGGGTCATGGACCTCACCTAAAATCCAACCTTAGCCCTCGACCCAAAGCCAACCCCCAACACCAACCGTAACCCTCATTTCAAGCTTAACTCAACCCAGGAATTTGCAAGCATTTCTGTGATAACCTAAGCCTAGTTCATTGCCTCATCATTCCATCATCCTTTGACAGCACCAAAGGAAAAGTGTGTAGAGGCTAATACCTGTGTAGAGGTTAGGGTCTATAGATGCAGTATACCAAATATTGTGTGAATCGGTCCATTTTTGAAGGAGGAGAAGAATTTTAAGTGTTTTTCAGAAAAGTCTAAATGTTGGAGTACCCAATATAGCGGAAGGTATGGTTCTTATGGCAAATTTGTTCCAAGTGGGAAGAGGGATCCATGTACCTCTCAATCAAACAGGGGCAGCCTAAACGTATTGTGCACTATAACACCACCTGCTGGCAAATCTGCTTTATGTTAAAACAGTTAAAAGTTACTAGAGGTCAATGCCAAGAAACAAAAAAAAAAACCTTAACAAACAGTAGGGTTCCTGTACCTGGACCCCTAAATACTGAAATGAATTACTTACAGCACGTATCCATTAATTACATATCTCACTTATTTTAATCTAAAAATGCAATTTTTAGATTGAAAAAAAAACTATATATATGAAGCTCTGTAACACCACCTTTTGTTTTTTGTGAAATTGTGAAAGCGCACAGGAGCGTTGCCATTGGCGTTTCGGGGGTGGAGTGAGGGGCACAGTAAGAAGGGATCCAAGGTGAACTATACCTACTGAACTCACATAAACTCTCCTCAAGCTGAATTAACAGTGAATATTTTGCTGTGCAGTTGAAGGTTAGTGCAGACTATTAACATAACCTGGAAAAAATTGCCTTATTGCATTGTCAGAGACGCTTAACACTCTGTCACTGGAGGTTTATGTCCAAGAATAACACCATGTAACACAGTAAATCCTCTTTGCAAAAAACAAATGGAGTATAATAAAGCTATGAGAGATTCAGCATTTAAAAAATGCCATTGGTTTACTGGACATTGCCTGTTGATTAATTTATGGTGCAGAGCAGTCAGCAATATTTCTGGGGCCACTTCACCTACAAAGGGGCCGGCCGCCCTTTTTTGCGATGCGTCTAAAATAAGGCCGGTGTGGCAATCAGCAGTTTGTGCACAGGAAACAGGGCTTCCGGACGCAGGAAGCTGCAGACAGGCTGTGGAGACACCGGTCTGCGAGGAAGCAGAGGGGTCAAACGCCAACACTCCCAACAACGGCGTGCCGGCGCTCCGCAAATCTCCAGCCAGGCCCCGGCGAGGAATGCCCCCTTTTCCTCTGAAGGTTGGCGCATGATGACGACTTTCTGGCTGCACCCGTCTTTAAATAGTCAGGAGGGGAAATGTCCGAGGTCTTCCCTCAGAACACGGAGGAGTAATGATCTTTTTCCACCTCTGCTTTTACTGCTGTCCTCTCTCCATTGTCATCAGAGGAAACGCAGCCGCTCGTCTTGGGCGTGCCACATGTACCCATCCTTGGGTCAGGGGTATTTTTGGGAACGTTGAGACAGACTACATGTTCTAGTTCTAAGTGACTTGCACCAGCACGTCTCTCATTTGAATAAGGGCAACATTTTTACTTTAGATGATTGTAATGATTCATAGTAGATGATGTTGAAGATGAAGATGAAGATGACGATGAAGATGATTGCGATGATGATTATTATTATTATAATATTACTGAACTACAGTATGTTTTTGATATGTCCTGTGATTATTATTGCATTTAATTTTTTGCAATTATGTGGCCTAGATGATGTCCAGAAGGAGGAGAACAGTAGGGGGGTGCAAGGATTGTGCAGTGGCAAACAATCCTTGCACCCCCCCCCCCACCCTCCACCGCCCTGGGAAGCCTCTTGCACTCTGCTCACAATGGATTTTTTTTCATTTTTTTTTTCAAGGTCTTTTTATATTCTTTTCAAATGACACAAAATGTGTTCCCTTAACCCTCCCATAGTTCCACTCCAATGGAGCCCCCACCCGTATTGCACCATTTCAACAATCAACGCGCAGGTCACAAATACTTCACACGCAGACATAACATTAAAATAAGTAAGAAAACAAAAAGTAGTGTGTAAACAGAGAAGTGTATCGAGGAAGAGAGTCACACACATTTATAGGTCATATACACGGGGGTGATCAAAGGTACACACCTGAAGGCACACACCTGAAGGTACACACCTGAAAAGGAAAAAAAGAAAAGAAAGAAAGGGGTATGCTTTCTATGACTCTGTAGAGTCCCAACTTTTCCGTGTACGCAATGGATATTTTAATATCCTAATAAAAGGTGTGGATGTGTGGATCTGACAGGGGTGGGGTTAGGGGGGAAGGGCGCTCTCTGCAGTAGTTTCCGGCTGATCGAGAGGATGTACAGTATAGCGGACAGACAGGTTGTGTTGGGGGGGGGGGGGGGGGCTCACTTGAAATGAGATCTCAAAGTGGAGTCAAGACAGAAGACAGTCCTCCAATTGTTTAAATGGGGGGGGGGGGGGTTGGCATAGAAACAGGAAAAAGAGGTGGGGCGTGTGGGTGTTTCCCTTCATGCCCCCAAAAAAAGGGCCTCATCTCTACTTTTTATTATTCTTTTCTGGAGTCGAGGCAGCGTCAATGTCTGTCTGCCCCCCCCACCCTCCCCCCCTCCACCCTCCACCCGTCCCGAGTCATTGTCCCTGTTTATCATTTGATCAGACCGGTATCCTATTCAGGCCGACTTGGAACCTGCTCAACTCTATGACACATTTAAGTCGTTCCAAGGCTGTCATGCTTTTCCCCGCCTCACCAGGTCTACCTTTCCTGCCCTCCGCATTTCAATCGTTGTGTTTAGACTTTGTGTTCTTCTCAATGGTCAGGTTTTAGGGCAAATATTTCTCCTCCGTGGTGACGTGAATGTTTCCCCCACCCCGCCCCCCGAAAAGCCATCTCTATAATCTATCCGACAGTGTTTATAGACTCTGGCTCCGTGCTCCGGTGTACCAACTCAAATATTTGTCTCCAGCCTCTTCAGAGTAAATACTTTTGGCCAATCAAAAACGATTCGGCCAGCCGTCCAACGAAATACACAAAGGGGACTTAACCACGGGCAGGCATCGATAGGTCCGTCCGACTGTTTAACAACGTGAGCGCGCCTATGAAAAATACCTCAACAAAGCGCCGAGAAGCCGTCAGTGTTGCTGTTGCGACCTCATGACCTTCTTTGAGTAATGAGCGTATGAGACAAGTACATTGCTTAAGGTCACAATGCTCCTAAATCCCCACCCCCCCCCTTCTGAAAATCACGAAGTAGAGATTTACCAAGGCCTGCTACAGTACAAAACATCTCTGTCATAAAAAAACATAGATATCTTTACTTTTATATTGCACTTTGGAATTTAAATGACAGTCAATTACTGGGCACAGTTGTGAAGAACCTAGACATGGAAGTAGTAGGTTGCAGGTTTGAATGGAGGATTTCAATGGAGGGTTGAATGGAGGTTTCTGCCGTTGTACACTTGCTGAAGGAAAACAAACTCTTCACAAACAAACTGCAAAACTGCATAACCAGCTACACAATCATAAAACCGGAGATCGTGGCCTCACTTTCCCTGGAAACAGTTAATCTGAGCAGTTTTATACTCTGGCCAGAGGGTGATTCATAAAGCATTTTTAGGCTGCAAGTCAGGTGCGGTCTGAACCCAGGAGGAAAAACTGGTAAACCTGATTACCCAAGAGCACTTTGCAATCTTAGAAAATACTGGCTGTGAATCAACAAAAACAACAACGAGCATGCGAGGGTCACAGTTTTCTTGAGAGGAACAAATGTTTTGGGGGAAAGTACGCAAGGAGGGAGCTATTGCAGAGGCACCTATTAGATTAGATATTACATTACACCTCTCTGTCCGTCTGTCTCTCTCTCGCCATGGGCAAGGTCAAAGGGTTGCCTGGAAAGACTTGAGCCCGACATGGCGCGGCGCACGAACGGTAGACGGCGGTAACCGGGCGGTAACCGGGCGCTAACCGGGCGGGTTCATACATTAGGGATACGTGCAGCCGGAACCGGGAACACCGCCTACGTGACAGCCTCATTATACCCCCATTACTACATGTCAGCGTTTATTCTTTATTCGGCTTCCTGACATTTTTATTTTTTTTGTAAAGGCCTCTGCAGACGTGCAGAGTTTAACATTACTCTGAAAGCTGTTGGAGGACTGGCATTCTTCTTCTTTTGTTTCCTGAACAGACAGGGGGCATTAAGAGCAAACAGACGCCCTCCATCATTCTGCATTTTCTTTGTTGCCTATTTTAATTGTACTAGAAGGTTCCACCACCAACAACAACAAAAAACCTATTCAACTTGCACCACACCCAAAGGGCAAGTTTTTTTTTTTTTTTTTCGTCCTTTGAAGACAAACCGCACCCAAAAAAAACAACTTTTATTGAAAACGTGAAAAATGTGTTCCTTCTTCATTGCTCTTAGTGGTTATGTAACAGTTGGAACATCCAGAGTCACTCTGATGTTTTCCCTTTCAATTTTAGTGATTACATAACAAGTAAACTATTTTTTTTATTTTTTATAAAAAAAACGTTTTTGTTGAATTTGGCAGATTTTAATCTCCAGACCAGTACTGGGAAGTCTAAAAAGTCAAATATTCAGTTAATACTGAACTAGTTCTGTTCAAGTCCAACAGGGATTGATTGTACTCCATCACAGTAAAATATATTATAAAAGAGATAATAATATTTAACAATTAATATTTTACTGTGTGGGGATTCGCCACAGAATTAAAACTGAATAGTATTCAGTTCTCAGAATTAAAACGGTAATAGTGTGCATTCTAATAAGATAGACAGTAAGATGTTTTTTTATGTTATTAGTATCATAGGAACAGGAAACATTGAGCCAAAATGTTTACATATCTTAATCAAAACTGGCATAATGTGGCATTTTTTTAATGCGATTTGGCAATGGTGGTTAGTACAGGCAATCTCCAGAATCCTCTGCTCTGGGTGAGGAATAGCAGAGAGCCAGCCACGCATCGCAATCCCTTCTCCTTTAAGAAAAACAGGTTAGGCCCGGACCAGCCGTGAACCACTCACACTCACACTCACACTCACACTCACACTCACACACACACACGCCATTCAGCTCTGCCTGGCTCCAGTTCCAGCTCCCTGTCTCTACGAATGGGCTGCTTTAAATATTCCAGTGTCCTACTTGGACCTGATTGAGCTGCTCACTTCTACAATAGACTGGAACAATGGATTACCAGCCGTAACACCTGCCTTGAGAGAAAAACGAAAAAAAGTGGCAATGGAAAGAAAATAACTTTAATACATTGGAGTTACTGAAAATCCTGAATGTGTAACATGTTATGTACGAATGATTGACACATGACAGGCCCTGACGCATGAGACATTGATTAGTAAGCTGAAGCTAAAGACTAAGGGCCTGAATTATTAAGACCTTTAGCACCCGCAAAACTAATAACACAACCAATGATTGGTGCAAGACAAATACCATGACCAATCATTGGTCATGTTATTAGCTTTGAGTGTGCTAAAAGGTTTAGCACACGCTAAAGTATGCATGCGCTAATAACGTATGTATGGGTGCACTGTTAACGGACTTGCTATCACATTTTGACGGTTCTGATCTTATTTATCATATAATTCACTGCTAGACTTGCGATGCTGCCTGCCTCCTCTACACTGAAGTGGTTGAATATTTTTTTAAGCTGGCCATCTGTAAGGTCAATGCCCTACAGCAGCAATGGCACTCTGTCCAAAATAAATACTTATGTAACACAGGTCAGACTTTGTCAGTAAGTGCCCCTTTTTGTTTGTAACCGATGGTTACCCGTAAGATCAGAAAGGGTCCATCACTGAGCTTCAATCAGCAGCATTGAGTCCGGCCCCTAAAATCCTCCGCCCCCAAAATCTCTGGGAAACATGCCCTCTTGCTGAACCTATCAGTGTCATCTGAAAAAAAGGCAGTCCAATAAAATGTCAACTCTGGCCAGAATGTGAGGGTGACATAACCATGGCAACCATGGTTCCTCCCCCCTGCTGAAAGAACAGCCAAAAATAAAGGGGCTTATTTTATTGATTCCAATCTGAAAATGGAATATGAAACAGACACTGTCGGGACAGGAGAATATATCAGGAACGTGCTGCTTCCTCTCTGACACAGGAAGTGGGTTAGGGTTAGGGTCAGGGTCAGGGTCAGGGTTAGTGGGTTATTATTACAGGCTGGTGTAATATGCTGAATAATGCACCAGGGGAAACCCCATGACACTATCCCTGTAGAATCCCCCCGGCCAGCAAATCGGGGGCAAATACAGGACAGGCCACACTGCGCCTTAATTTCGCCGTCTTTTTACAGTGACAAACTTCTAGGCCAGTGTTTGTTCACATGACAATGAGGCTCCCCAATAGTCATTTGAACTCCAGAATTAGGAAAACAAAGGTTTACTGTGCACTCGCGTGACGCATGCAAATGAGATTTAAATAATTTATACTTTTGACCTTTGACCCCCCGCCCCCTCCCTCACCCCCCGACCCAAGAGGAAATATACTGACAGCCAGAATGCCTCAGTACCGAAGGCAAAATGTCTGCATTTCTCCCTGTGAAGTGCAGCCAGAAAGCAGGTGAGGGAATAGCAAGCTTACCAAGCCAGCCTGGTCAGTTTAATCAGACTTCCTGAAGGAACTTACTGTAGAACCACAGCTATTGGAAGATCTCAGAGCCGGGCTCTACGTGATTGGGAGCTGAGATGATCAGCTGACAGGGCTGTTGCTCGCCGGCGCCTAGCAACCCCCGAGAGTTCCCTGTTTAAACGGGCTCAGCTCCATTTGCAGGCAAAGAAAGAAACATGCCTGTAGAAAAAAAAAGGGGGCAACAGCCCCATTTCCCCAGAGATACGGTTTACAAGACCAGTGAGAGAGAGAAAGAGAGAAAGAGAGAGAACAGTTGCACACAATACTGCCTGTTCTCTTTTTTTTCTTTGTTTTTTGTGGTTATTCAAACAGAAGCAACCTAAATCGAGTGCCAAAAAGCATTGACCTTGTCCAGGCACTGATAAGGGGAGACACAGCCCGACTGTGCGCGGTAGGCTTGCAGTCACTGAGCCTGTGTTGGGGAGGGAATCTGTACTTTTCCACTGGTGCCATTGAGAAAGCTGTGAAGCGCATAGCCTCGTGATGCTAATGCAAGCAGAGAGGGCGTAAGAACCAAGGAGTGAGAACAGCAACACTGTGGGGAAAGCGGGGGCATACACAGACAGATTTGTTCTGCCCAATCATGATGCAAGATTCTTTAGAAATTGAAAATCCTGCTGTTTATGAACCATGAAAAATTATCATGGTTCCACCTAATGATATACGAATGCATAAACAATACATGCATGTGTTTTTATATTAATAGCAGTAATAATTCAGTTGAGAACTTATGATTACACAATCTACATGCAAAAAGTGGAAGCAAAACCACATTTGTGGTTACTACTGTATTTTCTAAAACGAAATCCAACAAACTCTAAACGTGACAATCGTACTGTATAAACGACTGATAAAGAAAGGAGTAATAGACCTACATACAGCTGTTCAAACAGACAGCAGAATGGATTGAAAGCTGAGAGAAATTCCCTTGATACCATCTGTCTCAGGAGGCGGGATCACTGCTCTCATGTTAAGGTTCAACCTATCAGGGGGCAGGGCTTAGAGAGGGGTGGGGCACGGGGAGGGGGCGTGGAATTATCTGACAGGGGCGGGGCAAGCATACTTCTGGCAGGTGTGTCTCTCTCTAACTAATTCGAAACGTACTACGGCTACCTCGGGCTAGCTTCGGCGCATGTATCGAGCGAACAGCGCATAGCTCGGTTCAGCAGCTTGCGCAGCCAGGCGCGTAGCCGTACTGTAGATAAGAAAACCAGAGAGACGGAACGAAACGGAATAAAGCGCGCTCGGTAATGAAATATTCCGAAGCGCATATGCAATTAGAGCCGGATCCCTGGTCTAATGAGCCGCGACCAATGAATTGGTTGAAATATGAATGAGGATGCATTTTATACGGGACGTAAGCCTCCCTGGGTGCAAGAAGGGAAAAAAAGGCCGTATATGAAATATAAGGCATTAAAGTGTCAGCAGATTTAGGACTGTTATAAACTCTGGATTTCTATCCCACAGTATGCGGACACCAATGCAGCTTCCCTAAGTGTGAATAACACTCCTGCAGATAGTTAACTAAGTGGAATTAATTCAAGCCTTCTAACATGAATGCAACTTTAATAAGCCTTTATGGTGATGGTTAAACAAGTTGACCATTCGGAAAAGAGGGGGTGAGGGTGAGTAACTAGTGCATTAGGAGGTTTGAGGTGGAGGGAAAACAATCCCCAAACAGTCTGATGGAACCATAATCGTGACCACATTGTCCATGTTCAAAATAAACAAAATATAAATAAAAGAAAGCTATTAATAACCACTGCATGTACCATATTAAATCATCAACATATTCAGGTATTTGCATGCCTTTTACATACCAACTGAGTAAAACCTGGACGGGAACCCTCCCAAATGTGGAACATGGACTGGAGTAAAAACAGCTGTTCCGGGTTTTACTCAGTAGGCCTATAGTTACCCAGCTACCTCACTAATCCTGCTTGGTGATATGGGCCTCAGGTTCAGTAAGTTAAAGTCCTCCCTAGTCCCCAGTATTTTGTTCCAATCCCCTGGATTTGCTAATTACCACACTTCTTCAGCCAGGAGGTCAAACTAATTAGTGAAATCAGCTGGCTGAGTTCATGGGTGGAAAAAGCATATGGCAGGACTTTTTACTTTCTGACCCCTGGTCTTTACACCTCTGGTTGTGGTTATATCAAGATCTGCAGCAGAACAGGGGCAGTATACTTCCCACCATTGGAGGAATAGTAATAATATAAATACTTTTTTAAAGAAGGCATCTATACTTACTTTATTCACACACGTGTACAATGCATCTTATCCTTACACTGTTTTCCTAAACAGCATGTAGAAAATGATTGGCTTGTGCGTATTGTAAAAAAAAAAAATCTAACCCTCAGGAAGAGGCAGTTCAAGAATGATGGTGTACAAGGTTAAAAAATGAGCCAGTATTGCAGACCTTCAGACCAGCAGAAAATGAGAAATATGCTGACAGGAACCAGCTGACAAACCTCTCCGTCCACGCTGCGTGACTGCGATGCACGCTGCTGTACGCATGACATCATACCATTAGCCTTTAGCACCTAGCCTGGCCTGTGTAGCAGATCTGCACTGGATACCATTAGCCTTCAGCACTTAGCCTGGCCTGCGTAGCAGGTCTGCACTGGATACCATTAGCCTTTAGCACTTAGCCTGGCCTGTGTAGTAGAATTACACTGGATACCATTAGCTTTTAGCACTTAGCCTGGCCTGAGTAGCAGGTCTGCACTGGATACCATTAGCCTTTAGCTTGCCGGGCTAATCAAATCTCCTCCTCCTCTTCCACGACGCGGGGGCGGTTTGAAAACCCTGTTACAGGGGTGTCTCTGTGGCGTAGCCTGTAAGAGCACGGTCCACATGCTCGTCGTGAGCCGCGACGTCGGTGGTTTGAATCCGGCCATGTGACCTTTGTCTCTCCCTCACTCCCATTCTTCCTGTCTCTCTACACTGTGCTGTCCAATAAAGCTGAAAAGCCCGAAAATATAACTTGAAATATAATAATTAAAACCCTGTTACAATGACACCCGATGTGGGGAGAATATGAGCTGATGCTTATCAGTCAGCTGTGGCTGCTGTTGGATTTTAGAGAGAGGGGAGAATGTGATTAAGTGCGTGAGCGCCCCCTGCAGGATGTGACGTCACCCCTGGAGAAATAATAAGAGTGGGATGAATTCCTTTGTATGGAGACCGTTGGTCTTTTGCGCTAAGGGCTAATCGTGTGTCTTGTTGTGTGGTATGGCTAAAATTTGAAACAGGCAGCAGGCTGACCCGTTAAGACACAGGGTGCTGTCCCTCTCACCTTCCTGTCCGTGAGGGGGTGAGCGCCACACCACCACAAGCGCTTTTTCACCAGAATTTGGTCCCTCTTGTTTTTAAGTTTTACCAGTGTTTGTTTAATCCTCCTGGGAATATGGTGTTGAGTTTTCTAATCCAATGTCTTTCTGTCCTACATCTGTCCTCCTGTGTCCAGTTAATGTGTGAATGGAGGCCCGATATGTCTACTGCTTCAAGTCCATGGTGTAGGAAATGAGTCACTACGTGTGTGTCCTTTTCTATGATTTCTTATGTTATATATGTGTTGTGCCAATCTGGTCTTGATTGTATTTCCTATCTCTCCTACATATTTTATGTCGCAGTGTTTGCACTTTATGACATATATGCAGTTACGTATATGTGTTAACTGTGAGTGTTTGTTTAATATGGTATGTTGTGTTTGTAGTGTTGATTTTCACTGTAGTGGACTGTTTGTAAAATATCGGGTTTTTCGGTAGTTTACTACTTACCAAATGATTCTTAAGGTTTTTGTTTTTTTTGTAGGCCGAAACGATTTTGTATTCTTGTTGTTTTGAAGACCAGGCTTGATATGGTGCTAGATAGATACTATCTAGTTTTCAGGTAAACGCTGGGCACTAGGTGGTAGGTTTAGTGGTAGGAAACTGGCAAGCATTTTTGGGCTGAAGGGCCTGTTCTCGTCATTGTTATGTTATGTTAGGCCTTGTTTAGGAGCCATACCTGTACGGAATAAGTATATTACTGATGTCACGCAAAAGAAATGTAGTAGTCTGGATTCAATAAACATTCATCCTTAATTTGTACCCATAAAAACACTTATGTTTGTGTTTTTCTACACAAACATGGTTTGGCAAGTTTGGAGCTCACCAAATTGTCCCAATTGCATTTGCATTGAAAGGATTTAATGCAACTAAAATTTCAATCCAGACCTTTGTTTGCAAAAAAAAAATTGGCATTATCAGGAACAACAACAAGGTGTTTCTCCCTTTCTATCCATTTCCCAAAATCACATTATGGTTTAGTCGCCTGCAGTATTTGAACCAACAAACATCATTAGTTGTTGGGTCATGAGACATTTACATGAGTAAGTGCAAGCTGGATGAGAACCTTCAACATATGAGCTTTTTTTTGCATGATGCTGATGAGGTAATTCTCCACGAATAAGAACTGAGGATGAGGATCTTCACTTTCAGGGGGGAGAGAGGCAAAAGTTGGGACGAGCCAGAGGAGGGTTTCTGCTGACTGGCCCATTTGCGCTGACCCAGATGGCCTCACCAAGCATGTGACCCCCACACGCAGCATGCTTCCAGAACACTGTTCATGCTTCTCTCACCATGACGACCCCGTAAACCCTGTTCATGCCTCTCTCACCATAAAGACCCCGTAAACCCTGTTCTTGCCTCTGTCACCATGACGACCCCGTAAACCCTGTTCATGCCTCTCTCACCATAAAGACCCCGTAAACCCTGTTCTTGCCTCTGTCACCATGACGACCCCGTAAACCACATCATGCTTCTCGCAGACATTTCTCTGCACATCGCTCAGCCACGGTTCTCATTTCCCACGGGAAAAAGCTTCGGCCGCTGCGTGCAGACGGCGTTCCAGATCGCGCGGCTTAGCCTCAAATCCCGAAAATTCCATCGACACCTTGTCCTTAAATTGAACTGGCAATTAGATTTAGGAGTCAAGTCTGTGCATTTAGTCAAATTCGGGGGGTACAGTTGCTTTTTAAAAATGGTGACAGTTCACTTGAGCACAAACATGACTGGTTCCAGGCCACAAGCCCTGGTATGTGAAGGCAGTTGAGCAGGAATTTTGAACCAATCAGGTGTAGAAAGCAAGCTCTCTACTGTGTCTCTGTATGTGATAAGATTCTGTTCAGCGCTTGACATTAAGCACTTATCCATCCATCAGCACTTATCATTTTGCTATGGAAATTTGAGAAAATTTAAGGAATTGAGAAAATGCAACAACAAATAATAAACGAGTCTTTTTCGGACAAGTGGGACTTCCATTTTTCACTTGTTCGAAAGACTCGTAAACTTGTCCGAAAACCCTCCATTTGTGATTGAAATAGATAAAATTTGTCATTACATTTTCTCAATTCCTATTAGAAAAATTCTCATTAACAATGTAACCAGGACGGCAGGTGAAATGAGCATCATGCAATTTCTACTTCTATTCAGATCGTTTTTAATAGAACTTTTTAATTTTCCTTTAGGACAAGTGGGGATGGAAAATTTTACTTGTCTGACCAAAAAAAAAAAATTCTTCCCGGACAATAGGACGAGCCTTAATGTGAAGCCCTGATTCCGTGTCAGGATTCAAGCAGCATCACACTGTTTAATCACGGCTCTCATCGTATGAATTACAGCGCCTTTTCATTTCTTATTCCGGCGAGGGAAATAACTGCCGAGGTTCAGAGCGAGGTTGTCGTATGCCCAAGGGGATAATAAAGGCGGCTGTAAACCGCGCAGAAGGTGACGTTAATAGAATCTGGTCACCTGTCCCAGGTCATCTGTCACTGACAGCACAGACAGGCCTCGCACTCCGGTGCCGAGGAAGGCACCTGCAGCAATTTAACCTCGTTTTTGTTTTTCCGAGCGGACGCGGACGAGGACGAGGCCTCGCTCCGACAGCACATGGAGGCCCGAGGAGCCGGTCTGAGCTGGGCCCTCTGGGAGACAGAAAGCAAACCAACCAACTGCTTGCAAACGAGCGACACTTACTTTATGCGAAACGACAATGTCAAGGCAAACCTCAGCCTTCTCTCTCTCTCTTTCTCCCCTGGCAGTTGGGGAGATATATAGCGGCGGGGTCATCAGATCTCAAGCAGGCTTTTTACGCGCGATTGTGCCAGTAACTGCCGGCTGGAAAGTTCTACCAGGATGGACACCCACCGGATTGAACAGGAATTTCACAGCAGAGGACATTCTGAAGAGGCTCCGTGGCCAAGTTTGGGAAAGGGGTGGGGGGAGGAGGGGGAGGAGGGGGCTGGTTGGTAGAAGCTGAAATATCAACAGTTTGAGAGACCGCTTCGCTATTTGGCTGCTTTCCTGGTCATTAAAAGCTGAATTTGTCTACCTGGAAACACTGCTGTGCACCAAGGTATTAGTGATCTAACAGGACATAAGGTATATCTGATATAGGGAACTGTTGCAGTTGCAGAACTGTTATCATGTATGTGTTGGTTGTATTATTCTTCTGAATGAGAGGCTAAAAAATTTAAAAACATGAGCTGTAGAAGAGAAGAGGCTGTACAGTCACACTCAAGTCCAAGGTATTTCCTTTCAAAAAGCAGCCAATTAAGGCCTTGAGAACAAGGCGTGTGCATTCTCTAGCAAATAAACAACTCGAATCAATCACTGATGCTGAAACACACTGAAAACCAGCAGCCGCCCTACAGGATTCGATTCTGACACCCGTCCCTGACAAACTACAGAGGACTGCGTGAATCATAAAACTCTCCACTTCGCTGTGATATGTGAACTTTTTTATCCTGCCGAGGTGAGGAAATTTACTGCCGGAATAATTGAACAGTGCTCTGACGCCCCCTACTGGTGACACTTTGCATTGCCCTAGCAGTGTTGCATAAAAACAGTTGACATTCTGAATGAGGACAGCATACATAACTGAAGCCCAGGAGAACAGACTTTCACATTTGGGTGATACATGCAGGGCTTGTCCCTGTCGAGCTCTAGAGCTCACAGGTTTGTGTTATCCCCTCCCCCATTCTAATGTGGTTATATAACCAAGAATATTTGTTATATGTAACGTGCCACATCGGGGTGCATATCTGAGCTCTGATATAAAAGGTACGGCACATTAAAAGCCTGCTTTCAAGGATTAAAAGTCAGCCGAGTCCTTTAGCCTAGCTATAAAGGACCCGTGTGTTTTCGCTGTTTGCCGTCAAAAAATTAATTTGCCCTCCAGACAAATGTGCAATTGACATTCCAGACATAATCAAAGGTCACAGGAACAAACAGAATGCTTGCTTGACTGAAAAGGCGCTAGAGCAGAGGCCTCCCAGTCATAGAGACATAAAATAAAATAAAATAAAACACGGAACTTCCAGGCGCGGTAGCAGCATGCTATCAGTTTGGATATTCAACTGGGCAGACTGGTTTTTCAAGTCACACTTCTATTATAAACACATTATACTTAAGTCACAGTAAAAATGAATTACCTTTACGGGTGTATCCCCCTAAGACACGGCAAATACATTTTTATCCCTTGTAGGGGACATAATTCTCTGGTCTTAATCTCAATAACCATATATGCTACTATGCTGAAACGTGGACTACAATTAAATAGTTCATATTTTTGATGGTTTCTTTTCTGTTATTGAAGATGCTTGTATTATGAAAAAAATCTAAATGCTCAAATTTTTCTTTTATACCAGGTCTCAGGAGGACATAGTCATAGTCTACAAGCACATAGTCTACATTCAAATAAAACACTGGCTTTGCTTACCTGCAAAAATTGATTACTTTTATTAAAAACATATTCTAAACTGCCGTAATACGTCACACCACGGCCACTTGAGCTAGTTTTAAACTATAAATTAGTAAGTAAATACATATACAAACAAATAAACAAAGAGAGCGGAGACTGGAGTTGGAATATATATAGAATGGAAGAAGTATATATTTAAAAAATTGACCAAACTATGAACCAAAATATCAGTTTTCTAACAACTCCAAAAATGTTTTACAAAGAAGTACATTCTGCATTAATTTTATTTTGTTCTCATTTTAAGAGAATTAGATGCAAGTAACCCACACCATACTCATTCAATTAGAGAACTCCATAAAGGAAAATATTTTCTCTAAAATTCCAAGTAATGTTTATATGCAAAACCAGCAGTATAAGAGATCCTCTGATAAACAGAACAAACACTAGGCAACACAAATAACTGTTCATTCTGAGATCAACTGTCTCCTGCATGCCAGAAAAAAAAAGAAAAAGAAAAAGAAAAAGAAAAAGAAAAGAAAAAAAAAAAACTAACAAAACAAGTGTTCTTTTTTTAAATGTGGTGTCTGTAAAATGTACTTGTCTTATTTGTATTATTCATATTGTATATTTTTATGCCGCATATGCATATGCAATAAGTTAAGTTTGCATAAGGTGGTGTTGCGGCCCTGAAAGGGTAGGCCTGCTGAAATGTTGCCGGCATGACTAGCATTAGTCTACACAGACCTATTAACATTTAAGTGCAGGAGGGGGAAAAGTAGCCCACAATATTACATCACTGAAATAGGTAAAATGCTCAAAAGGAATCAAGCTTTAGATTAAAAGTGAATAATATTATTCAACAGATCACTGTGTAGATTGGCCGGGCTTTTTTCTGTTTTGAAACTGTGTGACTCATTGGTGGTTAGAAACCAGAAATCTTTTTATAAGGACATAGCCATACACACACACACACACACACACACACACACACACACACACACACACACACACACACACACACACACACCAAACACAAATGAATTTGTTCAGCTTTCCTGGTAGGTTGTTAAAATACAGGTAGCCTACGAGAACAACACCCACTTCTGGACAGAATCCCTGCCAAATACACCAAGCATATATTATTACTCCACTTTTTAGGTTAACCTACTTCTATAGTTTTATGGCATAATAAAAACAGTGTCAACATTATACTGGTGATAGTGCACAAGAACAAGAACGCATGACACTCACTAATACCAAGAAATTAACACTTACTCATGTCGAGACTGAAAACTGGCTGCAATGGCTATTTTGGCTGAGACAGACGTGAGCACCAGTGGCTCGCATGTCCTGGGGCTAGTTAAGTATGTGGGGATTCATACCGATTGTTACAAACTGAGCCATTTACATACCTACCTGAGCAACACAAATCAATAGCGAGCTGCCAAGCCATTTAGTTCAGTTAAACTTGGCTATGTCACACAATGAAATCAGCTGGCCATGTTACTCATCACCACTGCAAAAGCACTTATTAAAATACAATTCAATTAATAACATTTCAAAGAACCAAGCAATACATAATTAAATATATAATGTATGTGTAATGTTCACATGCAGGAGGGCAGGCATCAAGCAATTCCCAGTTGAGCAGCTTACATGTCTACATGGCCCAATATAATATATTCCAGCAAAGGTGACCTGTCCAGGGTGTATTCCTGCCTTTCACCCAATGTGATAGGCTACTACAGCCCTCCACGACCCTGACCAGGAATAAGCGGTTTAGAAAATGGATGGATAATATTATATAATATTATAATATAAAATATGAACCAATATGGAAAGGTCTCAAAAACATATTCAATTAAACTGAACAGAAAATAGGAACAATTGTTCTGGATATCTACATAATTATACTTTTACAAACCAGACATATAACCAACAGGATAATTGAATATAATTCCTCAAATTTAAAACATGTCACCCCCCTCCCAGTCCAAACATCCAACACTTGCGCTTGGAGCTGTTTTGGCACACCATAATCGTTAGTTAACAATAAGCATTAATTAGGAATACCTAATATCTATCGTAGAAAGACTATTTTACAGTACTTTACAAGTCGATTTACAATGAGAGAGCTGTAATCTTCCATTATTTTAAAAAATAACAGTTGCGTGATTCACTGAGGTTATATAGTTGCAAAGCGTGTGAGATCAGCTGTAGGAGGGGCAACGAGGTACACAATTTCAAAACAACAAACCTGTGCTGACTGTCAGGGTTGTGCGAAGGACGTCGACAAGCCACAAGCTACACAAACTTTTCTGCTATATCCAATCATTCAAGATGCTGAACTACAGTAATTAGCGAGCTAAGCTAGCTCGTAACTAGATAGTCAACTCTGACCAAGCACCAGACAGGTACGATAAAGAATTGGCTGGACACTGTCTATCTAGTGCTTCGACAGCATTTCAGTTATCTAAGTTTACTGATTAATGGGCTTTCTGAATGCGTAAACAATGCTATGTGATTAAACAACGAGCTAGTTGTCTTGCTGTAATGTTAGTTTTGAAAATAACTGCTGAAGGCAGTAGGCAACATAGTTTGAATTCTTGCTAACTTGATATCGGTTTCTAAGGCAAGTTAGCTAATGTTAGCTAGCAGCTGATGAAGTGCTATTTGTTATGGCAAAGCTAGCTACGTAACGGCTTATTCATTGAGACGTAGCAAGCACACGCACATAACTTAATTTCCAAGTTTACTTACTAAACATAACGTAGGAATAGCCCAACGTTTATCGTAGAAGATGCGTTTATTTAAATTGATATATTTGAGTAACGTTACTTTAAGATCGTACAAAGTATTTTAAGATGGCTAGCTAGCCATCGAACTAGTTCCTTGTGAACACATAGCGACCTTAGCTCAAAAAGATTGCTAAACATTTAAAAGTGTGGAGTTCAAAGTCATTTAACACCACACTTAGCTACCAAGTACTTGCTTACCAGAAAGTGATTACACAATTTAGTGTTGTGTCAACTGCAGCACAGGATATTTGTTGCGTCGCTGGCTGAAAATAAACAATGAGTAAATAAGAGACAGAGATGCTCATCCTCGTTGACTGACTGCATTTGGTAAACATCGAAGATAGTGTAACAGTCAGTGTTACAACCGGTTATGTGGTTCATTGCGGCAACTTGTAACTTAACTATCGTTAACTGTATAAAAACAAATGTCTAGCTGCATTTGTTCGTTTCAGTTCGCATTGGTGGGATTGGATGTCCAAACGTATTTGCATTCGTGTTTACGCATTACGGTAGGCTACAATGTGTTATCACATGGCGTTTTCACAAGTTTTTGTGTTTTGGTAAATCAGAGGTAGGGAACCCTGGTCCTGGAGAGCCACAGGGTCTGCTGGTTTTTGTTTTCACATAAAATACAGCAACTGCTTAGACCAAAGAAACCAGGTGAGGTGAGTTAACTGTGTAATCAACTGCTTTAATTGATCAATTAAGTGGCGAGTAACAACTAAAACCAGTTGTTACTCTCCAGGACCAGATCCCTACCCCTGAGGTAAATGAAGCCATGTAGCTAAGCCCTCTTTAATGGAAGCAGAAGAGAATATTGTGCACTGCACAGTGATAAGTTTTAGCAGATGCATATCTGACAGGTAGGTATCGTTTGGCCAACGGCTACAGAGCAACATTGCTTTCGCAACGAGACAGGAATTTCTGTATAATTTCCATAGTATCTAACTTCTGTGCGTTTGTTTCTGTAGTAACATCGGTAAATGCGCAAACTCCCATAAATTGGGCCTACATTTTATAAACAGCAACAGATGAGATAAGGTTTTGCTGTTGCTTGTTTTACAACTGGTGCTTCATTTATTTATTTTTATTTTTTTACACACTTTAATTTGCCAGGAACACTATCAAGAATGGACACATATGGCACTGAGAAACTGAACTCTCAACAGAAATCCTTAAAAGACCACACTACCCAGAACCAACTGGACACCAAGAAGAAAGGTGAACCATCGACATTTCAATCGGCTACCTTGTATCGCAATATTACTTCGGAGCTAGTTAACATTTTATTTTACATGTACATCCCAGTTCATTACAACACGATTCAAAATGAATCCTAAGTAACAATAAACTTAGTACGGGGTAAAATATCCTAATTAGAATAATTAAAATGACAACTGTTGTTTTCAATATATAGCAGTATATTCAATTTCTGTATGGACTGTCCTTGAGTTTACCTTGACCATCACTTCCATAACACTACGGAATGTATTATCTGTTAGACACTCCTGTAAGATTACTTGAATAAAGTTGAAAGAATGCATTGAATCACATTCTATTCTGAGGCTACAGGAGGTATTGTAGAAGGGCATTTCCGGCAACAGCAGCACACAAAAAAAAAAAAAACGTCATTAGATCAACTGTCTGAGGTTATGTCACATTTTAAATCACACTATTATGCTTATCACAGATGATTACAAATAAATAGAGTACATCAATCTGGAGAAAATGTAAACTTTGTAAAGTATTTTTAAAAAATCTATCTACAACGGCAACAAATGTTTTACTTACAATATTCTAAATTTATGACTTCGGCCAATTGCAGTTGTCTAAGGTATAACCCTCAATCCCAATTTGCATTTCAGTAGAACCGATCTAGTGGTCTGAGTGGTATGTGTTATAAAATCATTACATTTGGCTTATTCTGTAGAAGCTGTTAAAAACCTGGAATGCAGAATTGCGGCTATAAAGAAACACGATTCAGTTTTTAACAGGTTGTATTTGTTTAACAATTGGGTGCGTCCAGTGTTGACACCGTTGTGGTTTAAAGACCACTGCCCTGTATTTTAAACATCAACCCCTAAAAACACAAGAATTTCATCACGTAAGCTCTGTTGTGTAGGGTACCCAAATGTGCACTATAAGCGGATTAGCTTCAACAGGAGTAATCCAGGTGCAAAAAAAAACAACCTTTCTACATCTACACAAGATTAAGAGCATTTTTTAGTCTAAACCCAGTTGGTAGAGAAAATTTAATTGCCCATTCAATGAGAGAAAATGCACGTAATTAAAAGAAGTAGTTAAACTCATCAAAAGTATGCAACCTTTGTATTAAGTGTATACTGTACTGTTAACTGTTTGACTTTCAACGTGAGACATAGCATAACTTTTTCAGCTCGCTATCATCACATATCATCATCCTTATGATCTAGAGAGGAAATATCTAAATACATTATACCACAATGTTGTCAGGCCACGAGGGTGTACCTTTTGAATTATTAAAAAATAATTCAAATAATTCTCTGTAATGCTGATAGATGCTAACTGAGGTAGAGCTTACAGGATTTGCCTGTTTGTGTGTTCTTTCCATGGCTTGTATTGTATTGGAAAGTTTACCAAATCAAGAAAAATAATGTTTAAATAATCAATCTAGCAATTCAGCATCTATACCTCTTTAGCAGTAGCATCCCATATACTGCCAATATATTAAAATATCTCAAGATCAGAAAAGTTATGCACAATAGGCAAATATGCTAATTATTGCCACTTTCAAGTATTGCTGTGTATATGTTTTTAATAAGCACACAGCTGGGAAATATATTTGTGTACACTACCGTTCAAAAGTTTGGAATCGAAGACGTTTTTGAAAGAACTTAGCAGGTAGCATTAACTTGATCAAAAATAAAGTCAAGACATTGATAATGTTACAAACTACCATTTCTATTTCATTATATTTGTACTTTAGTAATTGTAGCCATTTTTACACATAGAGCGCGCCCCCCCCCAATTTTAGGGCACCAAAAGTAATTAACATAAATATATTTATACTCAAGTCCCATATTTACTATGTATTGCAGCAGGGTATATTCCGTTTCCATAATGGGTATCTCCGTTCTGATGGAGCGTTTGTCTTGTCTCGGTTTGCAGGATGTCAGACGTTTCTGCTCCTGGCCTCGGTGGTGGCGGCCGTCAGCGGCTTCATGCTGGGGTACGAGATGGGCCTCATTTCGGGGGCCCTTCTCCAGCTGAGGGAACTCCTCTCCCTCACGTGCCAGAGGCAGGAAATGGCGGTGAGCTCTCTGCTCTTTGGGGCTCTGCTCATCTCCCTGGTGGGGGGGTTCATACTGGACCGCTACGGGCGGAAGTCCTCCATCATCGCCAGCGCCTGCACGGTGGTGGTGGGGACCCTGGTGGTCATCGGCTTCGCGTCCTACCCCGCGCTCATCGCCGGGCGGGCGGTGGTCGGCATGGCGGTGGCGCTGTCGGGCACCGCCTCCTGCCTCTACATCGCCGAGATCGCGCCCAAGGACAAGAGGGGCCTGCTGGTGTGCCTGTACGAGCTGATGGTGGTCATCGGCATCCTGCTGGGGTTTGGCTTTAGCTACGCCTTCGCCGACGTCCCCGGCGGCTGGAAGTACATGTTCGCCGTCGTCGTGCCGCCGGCGATCCTGCAGGGCGTCACCATGCTGTTCCTGCCCGTCAGCCCGCGCTTCCTGATGAAGAACGGGAAGCACCAGGCGGCCCAGCGGGTCCTGGTCAGGCTGGGGGCGTCGTCGGCGGACGAGGAGCTTCAGAGCATCCAGAGCTCGGTGAAGGAGGAGAGCCAGTACAGCTTCCTGGACCTGTTCAGGAGCAAAGACAACATAAGGATGAGGTTGATGATCGGCGTGGCCTTGGTCTTCTTCCAGCAGGTGACCGGCCAGCCCAACGTCCTCTTCTACGCCTCCACCATCCTCAAGTCGGTGGGTTTCCACAGCAACCAGGCGGCCACGCTGGCGTCCACGGGTCTGGGCGTGGTGAAGGTGGTGGCGACGGTTCCCGCCGTCCTGCTGGTGGACCGGCTGGGCAGCAAGGCCTTCCTGTGCGTGGGCTCGGTGGTCATGACTCTGTCGCTGGCCACCCTGGGGGTGGTGACTCTCCAGAGCCACGCCAACGTGACCAGCCTCTGCAGAAGCCCCGTGGCGGGGGGGCTCAACCACACGGCCTGGCCGCAGAACGCCTCGGAGGCCAGGGCACCCGGGGACTTCAGGGCAGCCGGGGACTTCAGGGCGCCCGTCGAACTTGCACCGCCCGTCCCCGACGGCCTGAACCTCACCAACGCCAGTGACGGGTGGATGACCAAAGGGAGGTGGAGCCAGGAGGGCGGAAAGGTTACCGAAGCGAGCCCGCTCCAGACCGGGGCGTCCGGCGCCCTGAAGTGGCTCTCCCTCGTAAGCCTGCTCGTCTACGTCACTGCCTTCTCCATAAGTCTCGGACCAAGTGAGTTCTTACTTCCATATTTTAGTTTGTGGTTTTATCTTTTGGTCCTAGCACATGCAAGTCTGTGACATCATCACTCTAGGCGGCACGGCCTGAGATTTCTGAAATGTGGCCCAACCGGCTCGGCCTTTTGTATATATTTGCACAATGTGCTGAAGTTTTACTCCCACACCCGAGAGAGGTTTCCATCTGGCACGATGTGGGTCGGGATGAAGGCATCGTCAGCTTTTGGGAAGCGTAGGCCGGCCTTGCATTATTCATTGTGTCAGACGCCGTCTCACTGATCCTCTGCTTCTCTGTTCCAGTGGTTTATGTCGTCCTGAGTGAGATCTTTCCGTTGGGAATCCGAGGGAAGGCAGTGTCTGTGGTGTCGGCCATAAACTGGGGCACCAACCTCGTCATTTCGCTGACGTTTCTCACTGTGACAGGTAAGCGTCAAGTTCAGCCCTATTTTGAATGCAGCCAATTATCCAAGACTAGTGATACGAGCACAGGCCTGGATGTCCAACACCTGATTTTACCAAACATCTTGATAAAATATCAGTTTGGTTTCAAAAAGATTTTCTCCTTCAATAAAACTTTATTGTGTGCATATGCAACCACTGTGTCTATCAGAAACCACTGAAGTTAAAAAAAAACTCAAATACCCAAAATCCCTGTTGGTGAAATATTAGGTGTTACAGATTCTTACCTTTTGTATTGACTTGAGAGGTGTGTAAAATCAAGGATAGCTGGAGATCTTCTATACACCTGTAATTCCTCACAAAACAGTAGCAGAATAAAAAAAATACAGTAAACTGCACCACCCCCCCCCCCCCCCACAACAATACACTGTGGCTTTAATTGATTGATTTAACAAGATTGTCTCATTTCAGACAAGATTGGCCTCCCGAATGTCATATTCACATATGCTGCAATGAGCTTTGCTCTCCTGGTCTTCGTGATTCTGTACATACCAGAGACTAAAGGAAGGTCTCTGGAACAGATTTCAAAGGAACTGGCCAAGAAGTGAGTACTTCGTTCGTTTGAGAACCGTTTGTTCTACATTCCATAGTCAAGAGGTGGGAAACTCCAGGGGTCAGAAAGCAAAAGTCCTGCCGTGTGTTTCTTCCACCAATGAACTCAGCCAGCTGATTCCACCAATTAGTTCTACCACCTGGCTGAAGAACTGTGCTAATTAGCAAATCCAGCTGATTGGAACAAAATACTGGGGAGAACTTTTACTTTGTGAACCTGGATTTTCCACCTCTGTTCATAGTTCATCCACAGCGATGGTCAGTATTCATCTCAGCTCCTCCACCGCCCCGCCCCGCCCCCTCACCTCATACCTCATGTCATTAATTCAGGTTTTATTATGATTGATTGTAGTTTTAGTGAATTTTTCTCTTACATTCACTGGTCTTGGAACGTTGTTTGTCAGGTCTGGCACCACCTCTCACCTGTTATTTCTGGCAAATTCCCTCTCACGTTATAAGTCGCTCTGCTGAACGAATGCAATGTCTACGTAACGTCAATGTAATGCATTCGTCAGGCTTAAAAATTTTTAGAAAAAAAAATAAAAGGTCCATTATGGTCCACAGAGTGTGCTTGTGCAATGGAGCTCTATTGCACAAGCAATAGATCTCCATTATTATTTGAATGGTTATTATTAACCAAGTCCGAAAACATGGATATAGATCCTGAGGGGGCACGTTCTCCCCAACTTTGGGAAAGAGTGAAATGGTCCCCTATTATCAAGGAAATTCCTGTTTATTGTCCCGCCCAAAATTGAAATGATATCTACGTCCTTGAATCTACACCAACCAAAAGAGTATTTGGCAAAAGGCAAGTATGCTTGCAGTATCACTGCAAAGCTTTTTAGGTGGACGTGGTGTAATGTTATATAAACCAATAAGACAAGAATAGAGGTCTACAACATATGCACACGAGCTGGTGTGTGCTGGACTAATTTGGTCATTTTATTTTACTTAGAAACCACCTGAAGGACAGAATATGCTACCGGGTGAAGCCGAAAACGGACACCTTAATCTTAATGAAACGAGAAGAGGAGAACGGAGCAAAGAAAGAATGTATACCTCAGAACATCTTTTAGGAACCGGCACGATAAAAAAAAAAAAAATTATATATATATATATATATACTTTTTTTTTTCTACAACATACAAAACAAACCTCACAGTAAACGGCAAGTGGTGTTTTCCGAAGACCCGAGTCAGAATACTTGAATTAAATGAACTGTTAAAAAAAACAAAAAAAAACAAAAAAAAACAATGAACAGACACACCGACAGCCTTTTCTTACACGTTTGCGCGCAGTTTTGCGGCACGTGTGGCGAGACCAGAATGTTCAGCTTGTTTGCTGAACCTGATGAGCTTGAGTAAATCCGCAGATGTATGAATGGATCATACGCACAATGTCTGCTAAATGTCCGCCAAAAAAAGCCTCTCTGCTTCACTCACCTGAACAGACGTTAACTGGCACCTGCTGCTCACTCGAGTGCCCCGTTAATCAAATCACGACCCCACTTTCCCACCCTCCCTTTACCTGGGAGTCAGGTGTGAAGACCGTCTGGCTAATCAGTAGCACTAATTGTTCAGTTAATTACCTGGGAGAAAACAAACAAGCCCTCATTTGGATTCAAGGGCCAGATTTTTGTTAATATAATATTTTTTTAATTTCACACCCAACCCGGGGCTGTGTACAATTCCCTCCCAAATCTGGAATGTCGAATCATCTGCAACCACGTCCGCATTCCATGTGCGAACCACCCGGCCAACTTGGGCAAACTCGTGCCGTCCAACAGCTGCTTCTCCAGACACAGCTAAGCTCACGCAGAGTGGCATCGGAGGAGGACCTTTAATATGCGGATTTGACATGCAGTCTTACTAGTGCTCCAGCAGGGGTCGCCCCAGAACCCTCCCATACCCCAGGGGCAACGCAGGCACCAATTGTGTCGCCCTGCGGAGCTACCGGCCAGTCAGCACTGGCACGGTCCAGATTCGATCCGAGGCCATGAGGCTCATCCACGCACCACAGCATGGTGCCTCAACCGAATGAGTCACCCAGCAGCTCAGAGGACCAGATTTGGGTATCCACGCTGTAGTGTGGGTATTAATGGTATATAGCAGGGGTCGGCCACCCTGGTCCTGGAGAGCCACTCTGCTGGTTTTTGTTCTCACCTGAAAATCAGCACCCAATTCAGACCCAAGTAACCAGGTGAAGTGCGACAACTCTGTAATCAACTTCTCTAATTGATTTAAGCTCAGAGTAGCAAGGAAAATCAGCTGATTGTGTGGCTCTCCAGGACCAGGGATGTAGACCCCTGGTATATGGAGTTTTGATTTACGAATTTGCCAGTCAGCGCACTGGAAGCAGAACACAGAGGTACTGGCTATATATCAGTGTCAAACTCCAGTCCTGGAGGGCCACAGTGTCTGCAGGTTTAACTCCAGTCCTGGAGGGCCGCAGTGGCTGCAGGTTTAACTCCAGTCCTGGAGGGCCACAGTGTCTGCAGGTTTAACTCCAGTCCTGGAGGGCCGCAGTGTCTGCAGGTTTAACTCCAGTCCTGGAGGGCCACAGTGTCTGCAGGTTTAACTCCAGTCCTGGAGGGCCGCAATGTCTGCAGGTTTAACTCCAGTCCTTGAGGGCCGCAGTGTCTGCAGGTTTAACTCCAGTCCTAGAGGACCCACAGTGTCTGCAGGTTTAACTCCAGTCTTGGAGGGCCACAGTGTCTGCAGGTTTAACTCCAGTCCTGGAGGGCCACAGTGTCTGCAGGTTTAACTCCAGTCCTGGAGGGCCACAGTGTCTGCAGGTTTAACTCCAGTCTTGGAGGGCCACAGTGTCTGCAGGTTTAACTCCAGTCCTGGAGGGCCACAGTGTCTGCAGGTTTAACTCCAGTCTTGGAGGGCCACAGTGTCTGCAGGTTTAACTCCAGTCCTGGAGGGCCGCAGTGTCTGCAGGTTTAACTCCAGTCCTAGAGGACCCACAGTGTCTGCAGGTTTAACTCCAGTCCTGGAGGGCCGCAGTGTCTGCAGGTTTAACTCCAGTCCTGGAGGGCCACAGTGTCTGCAGGTTTAACTCCAGTCCTGGAGGGCCGCAGTGTCTGCAGGTTTAACTCCAGTCCTGGAGGACCCACAGTGTCTGCAGGTTTAACTCCAGTCATGGAGGGCCGCAATGTCTGCAGGTTTAACTCCAGTCCTTGAGGGCCGCAGTGTCTGCAGGTTTAACTCCAGTCCTGGAGGGCCGCAATGTCTGCAGGTTTAACTCCAGTCCTAGAGGACCCACAGTGTCTGCAGGTTTAACTCCAGTCCTGGAGCGCCACAGTGTCCACAGGACCTCTGTAGCTTCCTTTCAATCAGCAGCCCATTAAGGCCTTAAAAACAAGGTGTGTGGATTATTTAGCCATTCAACATCTTAAACAAATCACTGGTGCTGAAATGCACTGTAAACCAGCAGACAATGGAGCCCTCCAGAACTGGATTTTGCTTTATATCATTAAAAATGTAAAACGATTAGAAGAATCCTTCATTAAAATTTCATTTAATTTGGTGGACATTTCTGATGCTCCACCCCTCAATAGTAGGGAACTTCAGGTACAAGTATTGTTTTTATAACAGAGACAGCACCTTCCATCTATCCGTGTAAAAATGGCGATTCAGTCTGTGCGAGGCCTCTAGCTAGTATTGACATCTTTTGTTTGTTGTTCTATTAGTTTTGTAATGACGTACGAGGATAATTTTACTATTATACAAAACTTGTAGCTTTTTTTTTCGATATTGTGAAGTGCACTGTATCATTGTGAAGTAGTTGCCATGGAGCTTCTGACTAAAGCCTGTGGTCAGATGACCTTTGCCATCATTGTGTACACAGGGCCAATTCATATAAACTTCCTGTTTGTGTGAACTGCACAATGGACAATTGATTACAGGCCCTTCATTGGAAAGGTTGTTATGTAAGCTGTAACGTATCATTTTCTACATTTAAATGAACCAGCTCGATGCCAGAACACTTCACTTGTACGCGTAGTACATACTGGGCCAACTTGACTGACGGCTGAAATTTGCACGGTGGGTGTGCCAAATTCAACATTGGCCAGTCGCCACCGTTACACGCTGACCTAACGCACAATTACGAAACTACCTGCAAGTACTATACAGATAGGGTGCCGATTCAATACCATAATGTGTTGCAGGGATCGACTCAACTGTCCCAAGAGTTAGGGAATGTTTCTGAATGACATTTGGAGGGCGCTCAGCCTAGTGAAGTCTAACTATGATGTCACAGCAGAGAATGATTCAAATCAAACTGTAACTACGACATCACAGCAGTGAGTTATTCAAATCCAACTGTAACTATGACGTCACAGCGGCATGTGATTCCAGTCCTAATTTTGGAGTGTTTAATGTGAGCAGAAACGCCACACTGCTGACGTTGAGGTTTTGACTATTCTGGTTCCATTTGAAACATTCACAACAAATGCCTTCCACAACAACAATAATAAAAACAAAAACAAATGCATCACCACCCTGGTTTGAGTCTTTTTTTTTTTTATTGTACAAAATACAAAAGTAAACGTATTACATCAACAAACTGAACAGCATCTCCTACAGTTTCATTTCAGCGGATTTTACCAGGTAAATATTTAAGACTTCCAGCCACCCCCCCTCCCTCGCCCATCAATTAATGTTCATTCCAACGAGTGTACGACACGGGAGTGTTAGGGTCTGTTCATAAGCTTTTACAGTACATTTACATTGTGTTAAGTAAAGGCATTGAAATACCAAGGGGTAGAATGAGCTCTGACTCAAAAGCTTTACTCCTGGGATATTCAAATCTGGCCCTCAAGGTCAGTACAGCTGGTTCTCTCTCCTGCCTGATAGTCCACAGTCTAATAACATCACTGATTGGACAGAGATTAAACACTCACCTGGTGCGTCAGGTTTAAATCAGTCCCTGATTAGAGGGGAGGAATGAAATCCAGCAGTGCTACTGGTCCCGAGGGACAGATTTGAGTACCCCTGGTTAACTTGATTATGGCAGGTTTTGGGAAATTGTATTCAAGATCAATGTTGTCTAAAAAAAGGTTGTTAAAAAAATCTTTCTTTGGTGCTCATGCATTAAAACATGACGACGCAAAAATGAAGGAAACTTGACATGCACGCTCCACGGAAGCGTCACCTGCAACGTCGCCGCGGAAACGGAGCGGCGCGGTCGGAACCTGGCCGCGAGGGCTCGGCCGCGTGCGACAGAACGACTCCGCAAACGTCTTTACACGCACACCCCCCCCAAAAAAGAAAGAGGGTTTAGGGCGATACCACTGGTGGGAGCCCACCCCCCCCCTTCCCCCCTCAGACGGAGACCATTTCACACGATAAAAGCTTAGAAAACATCCAGGGATTTAAGGTGCTTTCACATTAAAAACAAAGCAGCATAGTTTTTATCTGGGAATCTTCCTGCACTCGAACAGTAGGGGATAGATCTGCTCGACAGCGGTGGCCACTTGTTGGACATTTGGTCCTGGAGGGAGGAGGGAGGAGGGAGGAGGGGAGGAGGGGGGACATAGAGAAGATTTTCATAAAAGACAAATTTAACTGGCAGACCTCACTACTGTCCCAATGGTTGCCTTCGTAAACAACTTTCTGCAAACTCCCCTTGTAAATTAACATTGTTGGTTTGCTTTCAGCTCAATTGCCTTTTATGAAGTCAGGGATTTTTCCAGTTCTTCCTCAAACAGGCCCAATATACAGTATATAAATAAATATTTTTTTTCCTTTTTGGAAAGTGACCATTTTGAGGCACAACCTGCCAGTGTAAGGTGCCACTCACCAACTCCACACTATTTCAAATAAATTGACCTCATTTTTCTTTATTTCAAAGAACCTGGAGTGTTGCCCAAAGAGTTTGCCCCTAAAGAGGGAGGCATTTCATGCCTTTCATCCTTTGAAGATTGAGTGATTAGGCAGTGGGAATCGGATTTGCCGTTATGGCGACTGCATGTACAGTTCGCAGGGTTTTTATTTTTTTGGGGTCGTGCACATAATAGAATGCGGCCAAACGGGGTTTATTCCTAGTGTTTTTTAGTTTTTTTTTTTTAAAAGTCCCTTTCCCTCTAATCCCCCAATAACCGCACAAAATTCCAACTGTAATTACAAACTCAAAGCATAAAGCAAGCCCTTCCCTTGGGCCTTTAACTACAGAAGCTCCAGACTGGGCAACATGTTTAACCTGTACACCAAAAGGCATTAATCACGCAACAGATTGATGCGACTTCACTTGCCAGTAAACTGTCAAGACAATTACAGCCTCATCTTGTGTCAGACTGAAAGCTCAGCTATTACCAGTCGCATGACGTTAAATTATCAATGGCCTATCCAAGGCACAATTTCAGTCATATTACGTGCTCTTAATACTCTGTTCTCATAGGTTTTTAGCAAATCTGAGGACAGAGTTATTTATTATAATAATAACCATAATAATAATGTTTTATTTATATATCTCAAAGTTCTCTGAGTCTAGCCGGTGTATAAACATCATTTCACTACTGCTTGTATTTGGTGGTCAAACTCTGCCTCAAGGTGAACGTACCTGCTTACGGCAGGCCCAGACGACCTTTAATCACCTGAGAAATTCCACTATCGCGTCCACAGTTTGTGTGACAAATAAGTGTGTTTGCGCGTACACAGTAGAGGTGAGATAGTGGCAGTGCACAGACACGGCCATTTTTAATGACTCTATACGTGGGAAAGCAGCTTTCAGGCCAGCTTTGATCTCACTGGCTTTAGCCACTCCCACCATGCGTTTGTCACGCTACCTTTAGCTTCAGTTAGCATGTTTGTGTGCTTGTTTCTATTACGCTACCTTTAGCTTCAGTTAGCATGTTTGTGTGCTTGTTTCTATTACGCTACCTTTAGCTACCGTTAGCGTGTTTGTGTGCTTGTTTCTATTACGCTACCTTTAGCTTCAGTTAGCGTGTTTGTGTGCTTGTTTCTATTACGCTACCTTTAGCTACCGTTAGTGTGTTTGTGTACTTGTGTTTCTATTACGCTACCTTTAGCTTCAGTTAGCATGTTTGTATGCTTGTTTCTATTACGCTACCTTTAGTTAGCATGTTTGTGTGCTTGTTTCTATTACGCTACCTTTAGCTACCGTTAGCGTGTTTGTGTGCTTGTGTTTCTATTATGCTACCTTTAGCTGCAGTTAGCATGTTTGTGTGCTTGTGTTCCTTATCACTCTACCTTTAGCTTCAGTTAGCATGTTTGTGTGCTTGCGTTTCTATCACGCTACCTTTAGCTTCCGTTAGCGTGTTTGTGTGCTTGCATTTGTATAACGCTACCATTAGCGTATTTGTGAGCTTGGCAGGGTACCTGTTACTGTAATGCTGCCAGTGGAGAAGATCTGTACCGTCGCTCGCAAGCTTTTGATCCTGTATGTGGCAGCTGGATGGAGCTCTGGCTCATAACTGAAAAACACGAACACAAACACACAAACACGCACACACACACACGCACAAAAGCACACAAATACAATACACGCACACACAAACATGGACACACAATGTGAAGACCTGCTATTAGGATTTCAATGTGCACATCGCTGATTCAAGATAATTATTTAATTCACAAGAGCAATTAATTTCCATTTAGTATACCCCTTCACAGACATGACTAATGGATAATATAATCTGTTTGTTTTCCCTACTGGTGATCTCATACTCTGGAATAGATTTTCTAATTTATTCAAAAGATTCTCCCACAAACGGGGGAAAACTTTGGGACCGAACTGGCAACCCACTGGGAGCTTCATGTAATCACTGCATGAGAACGCCCACCACACCCGTTTCAAAAGGCACATTCAGGGTTTCAAGCCATTAGATCTGGGCAAGATCTACAAAATACTACACTAATGAAATGTCTGAGGAAATGATGGAGATACCGTCTTTCCTGCGAGTACTTCATCTCGACTACTGTTGTACATTACCATTTAAAAATGGAAGTTCTGGAATGGTTTGCCACTAGGTGTCACCCCAACTAAACTCTTACAACAGTTTTTGTAAAAGGCCAATGATAGTGGTGCACAAGTTATTCCTGGAGGGACGGTGTTTGTTCATTCATGCGGATTAAGTTTTCTACCAATCACACAAAATGATCTCTATAAACCAACACTGGTTTGTCCATAGATTAGACTGCAGTAAACATTTAATATAGGGACACAAAAAAGGTTACATTTTCAGTTGAAGTTAATTAAATAATTAAGAAGAGAGTTTGGCTTAATAAAGCGGAAAGATAAGAGGCTCTCCTCATCCACCTCAGGTGTACTTCGTTGCCAGCCTGCTCATGTGCTGTTCCATAGCAACGGTAAATATGTTTGATTTGATTAAGACGGCGTAGGCTCGGCTCTTACCTGGCAATGGGTCTGTTGCTCTTTGTGAACTCAATCAGGTGGATTTGAAAGGGCATTGAGCAAACGGCCAACACGTTCACAACCTTGAAGTCTGTGAATTTCACCTGATAAAAGACAAATGCAGACCGCTCGTCATGACCTCACAGTCACATTTCCTCCGCTGAAATCGGAGATATGTTCACAACGGCCAGAAAGGGAAGCGCTCTTTCCACCCATTTTTTTTTTTTCTTCAAGACGATCATAAAAGTTCAGAGATTTAAAAGAATAACACATTTCCTTAACAGAAGGAATCACAAAATGTTCTTGATAACACTTGAATAATGTTTTATTCAATTAGTTATTTTCCACACACAAGAGAATACCCCAGGGGAGGATCCCAACTTGCCAGAGTTGTTTCCGAAAGGTATTTATGAGCATTTTGACCTCGTAACGGACGAGATCTCTGCTGGCGTGCCCAACTCTCCCCGCTAAGTTTACACACAAGTGACAGTGCAATTCTCATCAGGTCAGAAATTCAATCACACTTTGGCACAAAGATGAGTCACATCCGCCAAGCATTAAAACCAGCAATTCTGCTTATTCACCACACCCAGCAGCAGCTTGTATTCTTAATATATACAAATAGACCTAATAAATAAAATTAACGTATTAACATGCTCCCTAGAAAACTGTTAAAGGAGATACTGAATAAAATACATCCTGTGTTTTATCAACCCAGCCACATCTAGTACCTGTTTTCTAAGTATTGCCTTATCTGAAAAGAATCTGGTTCATTCCTGCTTAACAGATTTTCTGTGAATTCTACGCAACCGCAGTTAGTGAGACATTTAGCTTTTACCAAGGCAGGGCACCCTATCAGAGTTTTAGATAAACAGCCCAGAGTAAAACAATGGCACAGAGTCATTTTAAATATACAAAGGCTCAGAGCCTCCATTATTGCCGATTGGTTCCCTCTGTCCAATCAGATGGCTGAGATCTGCCTGTGCCAGCTGTGCAGTCGGTCCTCTGGTGCAGCACCAGACAGCACAGCTCTGCAGAGTGAAAAGAAAACTACAATACCCATGATGCCTGCGCGAGTATGAATTGCGAACTCCAGCGCGATAGGAAGCAGCCCTCAGCATCGTGCTTCGGAGTAGACTGTGCGCTTGTATGCACTCTTCCCAATTACTAGTGAAGGTGGCACCAACGTGTGCTGAGATCGTATATGATTATATACCCATTATAAACGGAGCAGGGAAAGGGGTTACAGCATTTTTTTTTTTTTAAAAGGAAGTAAACTCCTTGCAGACGGACAGACAGAAGGCAGGGCGTAAATCATTCCCAGCATCCCTCTGTGGATGTGCTCCCCGACTCCGCAAAGGCGAGCCGTGTTTCTCGCTGTTGAGTTAGGAGCAGGTTTGCTTTCCCTTGCACGTCTTAATTGCGCAGGCTTCGGAGGATCCAAGCGCTAGTTAGTTAGCCCTCTGCGCACGTTGGCAGATGACATTTCACGAGTGAGACAGGCCTGAAGTTATAGTAAATCTGGGAAGAACTGAGGAATAAATCTGCAGCAACCAATAACCCCTTCCACCAATTTGCAAAAGGATTTGTGTATAGACATACACCAATCAGCCACAACATTAAAACCACTGACAGGTGAATTGAATAAGATTGATTATCTCGTTGTTATTTTGGTTCTGTACTCTAGCACTTTGAGTTTGAAAGGATGGGGTTGAAGTGCAGAATGTCAGCTTTAATTTGAGGGTATTTTCATCCATATCAGATAAACCGTTTAGAAATTATAGAACCTTTTGTACATAGCCCCCCCCCCCATAATGTAGTCCCACCCCCCAATTCCCATAGAGATCCATTCAAATGCAGAGAGGTTATATTATCGCTTGTAGGACAACCAGAAAATAAGATATCAAGAGTCTTTTGATATTGTTGGGTCAAAGACATCAGGAAGTCATGGCATGCAAAGGATATGCAACCAAATATTACAAATGATTACTTTATTCTACATTATGTTAAACTGTATATTTTTTGATGCCCAAAAATGGGGGGGACTATGTACAAAAGGTTCTATAATTTCTAAACGGTTCATCCGATATGGATGAAAATACCCTCAAATTAAAGCTGACAGTCTGCACTTCAACCTCATGGTCATTGTATCCTTTCAAACTCAAAGTACTAGAGTACAGAACCAAAATAACAACGAGATAATCAATGTTATTCACTTCACCTGTCAGTGGTTTTAATGTTGTGGCTGATGGGTGTACTTCCATGTCTAATATACAGGAGCACAAACCTTGAAGCCTAGTTTTTGCAGACAGCGGGCCAGCCTGCGAGCTCCATATTTTGCTTCTTCTTCACTGAATGGGACACAAATCAAATAACTTATATTAGCTCAGGGTTTCTTTGCTGTACCATTTACACACACACACACACACACACACACACACACACACACACACACACACACACACACACACACACACACACACACACACACACACACACACACACACACACACACACACACACACACACACACACACACACACACACACACACACGACACGCACACATACACACAAAAATCCACCCAAGACTTCATATCATTTCACTGCACTGTGGTGCATCACAAACAAAACTAATTTAAAAAATAATAAAGCGGGCTACCTTGTAGCTCCTGTGCAAATTATTTTTCCTGAGGACCATATCGAAGCCGTAATTTTCGGCTTCCTAAGTTTCATCAGTACTTTCTGTGGAAGAGAGGAAAAAAAAAACGCAAATGCGCTCATCACAGCACACACCGAAATAAATCTTTAAGGTGTGTAAATATGATTCCCTGGGGCTGTGAAAACATTTCTCTGCTGGCAGCACTCTGCTTGCTGGCATGAGCTGTGGTGACCTCTAGTGGAAATTTGATTTAAAAGGCTATTTTAAAACCGTATAAAATGCATAATGCCTCAGGGCTAAGACCTTTTTCCCACATATTTGAACGTTTTAAAAAAAACAATAACTACATACTAAGAGCAATACTTTCTGCATGTCCTTTACAGAACGACAGACGGACTGCTACAGGTACTGCATTTATGTAGTGTATTTTATCTCCTGATCTCAAAGAGCCTTACAGTAAAAGGGGGAAAACACACAACCACCAGCAGTGATACAGGGCAGTGATTTCACACCAGGACGCTCACCTCCATGGTGGAGAGGCAGGGAATTATTGAGCTGGGGGACGAACAGGTTGGCAGGCCGAGACGGCCAGGAAAGACATTTTACCAGGGCTTCAGGGACCAATTTACCCTTTGCAATAAGTGTGTTAAGGTAATGACCACAACCATGTCAGTACCTTGTTTTATCAACTCAACCAAATTATGGTTCTGTATTTGTACGTTTGCACAGGCACCGTTATATAGGTTAACCTGCTTTCTTGACACAATTGGAGCAGGTGCCTTGGCTCAATGGTAGAAAGGCATCGCCAGCAATTTAACCACTGGCACACTGCAAATGTGTGCACTATACTCCTGTCAAAGCTAACAGTAACAGCAAATGAAGTTAACTGGACCCAGACCAGTCAGATTCTTACCCCAACTTCGGGCTTGTAGATGACATTTGATCCCTCCAGTGCAATAGTGCGCAGATTTAAATGGCATCGCGTTTTAAACACGGCAACCACGTTGGTAATGATAATGTCCAGTGCAACATCGTCGTTTGATTCCATGGGGAAGGCTGTAACGACGGGGTTCACTGATTCATGCCAGGAGCTGGGGCAGGGAACCTGAAACAAGACGCATGGTGATCCCAGACTAAGGTAATTGCAGTACAGAAATGATCCATGCTAGATGATTGGTAAGATATCAGATGCTCAGCTAAGTTTCATTTTAACAGTCGCATATTTCACTAACATCCTTCCTTCACTTCAGTGCGAGTGTGACAGATTTAACGTGGACTAATTATCAGGTGGACATCTCATTACTTTCTAAGTCTTTGATTGTAGCGATTCATGCTGACTACATACTAAATTATATGCAGCCCTTCGTGTTTACATTGTATTATTTCAATTATTTTGACAGGTATTGTGCAGACCGCAGTGGTGACAACTGTGATTCTAACATGCTGCCACCTAGCTAACGTGAGCACTAAGACCAGCAGAGCAGGTCCGTACACACCTTACCTGTCAGCGGGTGACAGCGATGACTACAGGAGGACTCGCTCTGAAGTCTTTAAATGCCTTGCTTTCATAAACCATGGATGCCGTTTTCTTAACGGACCGATGCCAGAGGCGGTGTTTTGCAAACGCTGACTCAAAGCTGTTGGTGCTTTCTGAACAGGAAGCTGCCGTGGTCCCTTTGGAGTAGAAAACCAAAAATAACTATTAGCCTATTGGAAAGACAAAATAGCACACTGTGTCTTTAAGCTTTCGCGCTAGCTAGTGCCAAAGTCATATTAGCTGGCTGCATCCACATTTACTTATGGTGATAAACACCTTGAACTAGAACCCTAAGTTATAAATAAGGATACATTTAGCTAGTCTAGACTGTAAAATAGCTACATACTACCGACATTGACCTAGCTAGCCAACGTTAGCTACATAGCTAAGTTAGCACATTCATTGCTAATGTTAGCTAACTGGCTACTCACTATTGTTTGTAGACGTGACACTAATGTTACACCAGTACACACCTAGCTAGCTAGCTAGCTAACATATACTGCTGGCTGCCCACCCTTTGCTAATGTTCATATCGGGGATCTGTGAACTCACTCTGAATTTAGCCACAGCTTATCCAGTTAGCTGATATTAAGCAAGTGACAACATGACTTCAGGCTAGCTAGTCTAATTCGCCGCATACAGCGGTTTACAAGTAACGTTAGCTAACTTTAGATCTAGTTAACGGCTAACATTAGCCTCCAACTTAGCTGAAGGGGCATATATACTGATGTACGGCTAACGTCAACTACCCAGCTAAGTAGTGGTTAGCTAATATTATGCTAACAAATAACCCAGCTAGTGAATTTTATAACGTTAGCTATGGTTTCTCGTTTCATTAGTTAGCAACTCGTGACACTAAGGTAATGTTACTGGGAATCAATCGCGTCCAAGCTAGCTAACGTTATATTGGGTTGCTAGGCAAACGAGTTAGGTAGCTGTCTATGTTATGCTGGGCTTCACTGGCCTTAGCTACAACTATCTCGTAATTTAAAGCCAATATAGCTAGCTAACTAGCTAGTTAACTAACCATCTGGTTTGCTAGCGGATTAAATTGCCTGGCTCGCTAGTTAGCTAGCTAGCAAACTAGCTATCGTTAATACTGGGAAAACAGTGAGCTAGCCATTGCTATGTGAAGAAAACACTGGCTAACGTTACCAATTAAAATGCAAAATAAAAAAAATAGAAATTTGAATAATTTGTAAATCAGTATATTTACTAGCTAACGTTACCGCTCCCACATACGTTTTTTACTTCTTGTACCGGAATGCTCTTAAAACAAAACAAA
Organism: Synaphobranchus kaupii; assembly: GCA_029718625.1. NCBI lineage: Eukaryota > Metazoa > Chordata > Actinopteri > Anguilliformes > Synaphobranchidae > Synaphobranchus > Synaphobranchus kaupii. The sequence goes on along the minus strand of CM056381.1, from coordinate 10,063,130 downwards.
TGCCACCGTGTAGCGTAGACAGTTGAGAAGTAGCCGGTTTGTCGTGTTAGCTAACATTAGAGGTTCTGTTTTGCAGCAAAGGTTTTCTCAAATGCACCAGCGCCACCTCTACCCTCGGAGGACCACGACTTGCGTTTCACCTCATCTGAAAAGCAACAAGCATTCTCCAGATACATGAAAACGCAAAAGACGCAGGCAGGCTTCTTACATTATTATCGTCCGTTCTGTTTTAATCTTGAAATGAGCGCTATTTTTGCGCTCAGTTTTCATAGATAAGTTAATGTAATGGCTTGCACATGGTCTTGGCGTCCTAAAATAGAGCGTCCACCATAAAATAACTATGCTAGAATTCATGCTTAAATGCGTCGTGGCAAAGTGCAAACACAAATACAAAAAGAACGCACAAAAAAGTAGATACCTAATGTAATGAATCAACCTTTTTGTCACTGTAGCCTATGTTGCATCAGCACGTCAGGGCCACTAGTTTTTCATGTTTGTGTTTTTCACTTTATGGTCGCAAGTTAGTTTTTTGGGGGAATTTCAGTAGGCTAAACAAGAATTCATGGACTATTACACTGCCTGGCCAAAAAAAAAGTCGCAGTTGCACCAGTCATGCATAGTGCCCACTGTACAAGCCTCTGGAGGCAGTGTTATGATCTGGGGTTGCTTCAATTGGTCAGGTCTAGGCTCAGCAACGTTATGCAGCAATAAAATGAAGTCAGCTGAGTACCTGAATGTACTGAATGACCAGGTTATCCCATCAATGGGCATAATCAATGGGCTCAAATTGTGAAAGAGTGGTTCAGGGAGCATGAGGAATCATTTTCACACATTAATTGGCCACCAGAGTCCTGACCTTAACCCCATTGAAAGTCTTTGGGATGTGCTGGAGAAGACTTCACGGAGTGGTTCGACTCTCCCGTCGTCAATACAAGATCTCGGCCAAAATTAATGCAAGTCTGGACGGAAATAAATGTTGTGACGTTGCATAAGGTTGTCGAAACAATGCCATGACGAATGCGCGCCGTAATCAAAGCTAAAGGCGGTCCAACAAAATATTACAGTGTACGACTTTT